>JABCMJ010013516.1:0-54619 GCA_014822125.1 Arbutus unedo | reverse complement strand
AAAACGACGTCGTTTTGGCCAAAACGACGCCGTTTTGATTTGTGATGTGCCAGGGTGTGGCAAGGCTGGTGTGTCCCTAGCTTTTTCCAAATAATGGTATCAAATAATTTTTGACAGACTAATTGGATGCCGTATAGTCCCATCCCTCCTTTACTCTCTTCCCTCGCCTATGGTTTAAGGATAGCCGCCTCCCTTGCGAAAGATAAATGGAACTCGGGGGCCATTTTTTATCGGTCAAAAATTTAAAAAGAATATAATAAATACAGTTAAAAGAGAATAATAGAATAAAAGAATTATTATAGATGGGGAATAGTTAAAGAGTCTGTATGATATATATGATGATTTTTTTGATAATTGATAATAGTATTTTTATAATTAATGGTGACAAATATAAGAGAGAATAGAGATATAGAAGAGGATAGCAAAGGGATTGGGGAAGAGGTAAAATAATTTTATTTTTTTCAAAGGGATAAACTAGTTTCTAGATGTCATATCTAAGATACAAAAAAGTAAACAAATTTTGAATATGATTAATATGGATAGTCATATCCAAGCTAATAGGATTAGACCTTTTTTATGATCCCTACAAACTAGGGATGTAAGTTTAAATTGGATCAAGTTGGAAAACCAAATCGAATCAGCAGTTTGGTTCGATTTTTAAGTTCGATCGGTCTGTTTCGGTTTAATTCAATTT
Source organism: Arbutus unedo (assembly GCA_014822125.1). NCBI lineage: Eukaryota > Viridiplantae > Streptophyta > Magnoliopsida > Ericales > Ericaceae > Arbutus > Arbutus unedo. Next base: position 53,925 of record JABCMJ010013516.1, on the reverse strand, counting down.
ATTTATTTTTTTAGAAAATTTTAGTTCGGTTTTAATTTTCTTGCTCTAAAGACCAGACTGGACTGGAATAAAAAATATCAATTTTTTTTATTGTAATTTGTATTTTTGTAAGTTGTATTTGTTTTGTCATATGTATTTTTTTAACAATCTTTATTTTTTAATTTGTATTCTCTTAGTTTCCTATAATATGTAATTTTTTATGTTGGATTTAACTTTTGAATAGCTCAAATGATTATTTTTTAATAAAAAATTCCTATTTTTTTAAACATATGGCTTGATACAATTAAATCAAAAATCGAACCGAACTAGACCGAAATCAAATCAAACCAAACCAAACCAAACCAAAATGTTTGAAAAATTCTAAACAAAAACTTTTGATTTCATTCGAGTTTCTCCTCCAAGCCAGATCGGTTGCACTCGTATTACAAACAAATCATAAATTAAATAGTTACCATCAACCTTGTTTCTGTCAAATTAGGGTAATATTTTGGCGCACAATACTCTCCCGAGTCCTGTTATTTTCAGTTGCGAATGAACAAACTAGATTCACTCTCAGTTGAGTGGGACCTTTTGAGACCTCATTTTGATGATTAAAACTATCTATTTTGTTCAGATTCATTTCTTAAATCACCATGAAAAAATTCAACTCAATTAGATATCAATAAGTGCTTGATTTAAAAATCTAAATTTTTAGTTTGAAAAATAAAAATTTTTGAAGTAAAATTCAAAGTTCCATATCAAGTTCTTACGTATATTCGATTGAGCTGAATTTTTTTTTATAGAATCCTACAAAATTAATCTAAACAACATAGAGGATCTCAATCATCAACATAGAATCTCGAAGTAATTTCACATAATTGAAAATGAACAGAATTTGTTTTTCTGTAGACGAACAAAACTAAACCATAAGCAATATAGGTTAGATGTGTTCACAGGAAGACACACACACACAGTTCAAAATGTTGACAGAAACTGTTTTATGAACTACTGCTTGGATCAAACCATTTTCGAAAATATTTTGAGATGATTTCTTGCGGGTATCCTTAAAAACATGTTTTAAACATATTGAACGGTTCGGATCATTAAAATTTAATTAAGAATGAAGAGTTTAGACGTTGATCTAAAAAAATATTAGCCCACAGAGCTTTTCCCATATATATAGTTTTGAAATGACAATGTTAGGCCCAATATTAATTGAATAAAACGAGAAATAAGAAATTCAAAGCTGCATCAATTATGTAGACAAATCAGAAGCTTTCATTCGAAAACGACGACAACAACGAGGAAAATATGCAAAGATGTTGTTACTCATCGTCCAGAAAAACATTAAAATTGTCAAACGAGAGTCATAAGATAATCTTTCTGTTCTCTGGTCATTAAAAAAATGAAGAAAAATTTCAAACCACAAAAATATAAATTAATTAAATAAATAAACCTTTTTGATGGTAGACTTTCAATGAGAAACTAACTGGAAACGTAACTATCCAAATTCGAGAGATCCAAAAAATCCGTGACATATAATATTAGCGTTGAAAGGAGTGTAACTTTGTTTTTCACTTTTTCTATCAAAGAGTGTAACTTTCTTTGCCCTCTGGTCGGAAAATTTTATTCATTTATTTTAGGGTGAAATTATGTAATTTGGACTTAATTTCACTTTGATCCTTCTTTTCTGAAATGATTCAATTTTAATTTTTATGTCAATCAAGAACAATAAATAACACCTGTTTCTTTTTCCAACTAAAAGTCAAATGTTAATTATTTTTAAGAACTTTTCGGTAACTATTTCGTACCCCTATTTTCTTCTTCTTCTTCATATCTATTTCTCTCTCCCTCCTCATGTCTCTCTCTCTCACACACACACAGAGTCAAGAAACAATAAAAAAATTCAGTTCCTTTTTCTTTCTATAAAGTAGTTGAGCACCTTTAAGTTAGGTGTGGACAATTACCAAAGTGTGATTTATGTTGCAAAGTGTGATTTACTTGTATATCCCAACTAAGAAGTTGAACTACAAGAATGACAGGAAGCCAGTGTAGAGTGGGTAAGCTTGCTTCCAGTGTTTTGGATATATAATTAGGTTTTACCACAAGAATGATAGGAAACCGTTATATATACTCCATTCCCCTGTGGTCATTTGCAACCCCACAATGACTGTTTTTAACATTAAATGTCAATCGTTAATTTTCTTCTTAGAAAATATTGTACAATCGCGTAAGTCTACTATTACTTCTAGACAAGACATATGACTGAATCATAAATAATGTCACCGAAGATCCTCAAACATAGTAAGCAAAGTGAAGGGGTGTGTGGTTGTATTGCATCATGAACCACGAAAAATGATATGTACATAACACTAGGGTAGACATACAAAAAACCAAAGTATGAAAGAAAAATTAATTACAAGCGGTTGACCTAGTGGTTAAGACTTTGACTTAAATATATGCTCCTTTCTAGGTCTTAGGTACGAAATCTCTCAGGTGCTGTTAACTCTTTTGGGCCTAGTTCATACAGGGCAAAATGTCCTGACTTTAATTGGGGCTCCGGTAAGTGGACGGTGGAATTGGTCTCCCAAGGATTAGTCAGCATTAGATTAAGAGTAATTCTAAAATCGATCGGATACCTTGGATATAAAATAAAAAGTATGATGAGAAGCATTTCTTTTCTTCAGGGAATGTCAAATTATTACATTTAGCATGAAAATGTATACAGTATACTCCTCAAACTGTTTAAGATGCATAAAATTAGTAACACGATGGATAAGTGTTGGTTAACGACGTAACGTTTTGATACCTTTTTTTTGAATGAATCATATAAAAAATTTTGAACACGACTCGTAACGGTATTGGATCATCGGCGTACCGTCTCAGTCCATTTTTTTAATTTCAATTAATGATTTTGTAGGTAATTAAATATAAATTGAGATAAAAATTAATCATCTACTTTTACGTTTGATAATTTATTTTTAAATTGTGAGACTTTATTATATATATTTAATGTGATTTTTATTAAAAATAAAAAATTACATATTAATTTTAGCGATAAATTTAAAAATTCTACTTGTAACAAAATTAATAACGTCACAGGTATGAGATTGATAAGACACAATTCAGTAACTAAAAATGCAGCGAAACAAAGAACCTTGAATATGGCTCGTGCGTAATGTACATAATTAATCACATCACCCGCATACTATATTAGGATGTGTTTGTTTGTTTGTTTCTGAAACAATTTTTGAAAAAAAAATTTTGAGATATTGTTTAGTGTAAGTGTTTTAAAAAAAAATTAAAAGTTAAATTTTTTTAACATTTTCAAGATGCCTCTCTTTTTTTATAGAAAAATAAATATTATTTAAAAAAATAAAAATATTTAAAAAGAATTTTTTAAACAAACAAACAAACGAACAGAGCTTTAGCATCCTTAACATACAATTCTTTTTTCGGCTCATTTCTTCAAACCCAATCGTGGAAGTCTTAGACCGTAATTTTACGACTTTATTATTTCTCATGAACTTCTGTCACAATTAATTCCACCTTCCTCGTTGATGTACTCTCTCTCTCTCTCTCTCTCTCTCTCACACACACAGAGTACGTGAGCTCTCTCTCCTTTCTCTCTTGTACATGGGGGCTGCCTTTTCGGGATCGGCTGCAGAGGGTATTGGAGCTGAGACCGAACCATTGAAGCCGGGTCTTGGGGACATACCCGAGAGCTGTGTAGCTCTGGTTTTGATTAATCTGGACCCTCCAGAGATTTGTAAATTGGCACTGTTAAACCGGGTTTTCCGTCAAGCTTCCTTGGCTGATTTTGTATGGGAATCCAAATTACCAGAAAACTATCCGAGTCTTGTGAAGAAGCTGTTTAATTGTAAAAATCCAGCGAGTATGTCCAAGAAAGATATCTATGCTAGATTGTGTCGTCCCAATCCCTTTGACGGCGGAAACAAGGTGACTCTCTCTCTCTTCTCTCTCTTCTTTGTTACTACTGCAACTGCTTTAAACGACAGTATCAGTATAAGTATATACGAGCTATATATATCTCAGCATGTTCAATACGCATGGGCTGATATTTGAAAGATTTTGTTGGTGGCCCACCATCGAGTGTGCAGGAAGTATGGATGGAGAAGAGAAGTGGAGGGATTTGTGGTTCCATTTCTTGGAAGGGGATGAAAATAACTGGTATACATGATCGGAGATACTGGAATCACATCCCAACTGATGGATCCAGGTAATTAGATTCCATCATCTGCCTCCATAACCAAAAAAAAAAAAAAAAAAAACTCTTAATTTTTTCTTTTTGTTTCTTATATGATTTTCACTCTCAATGATAAGGGTTTGTCCGAGTAGTAGAACGAATAAATCGTAAATTTAGATATTTTGTGGTCGAAACTCAATAACTTAATACTTGGAGATAAGGGCGGAACTAGGGAGGCCCTCTTTGGCTATAATTTTTTTTTGAAAATTATAAAAAAATTATATTTCGTCCCCCAAAATTATATTCTGCCTCCCCTTTTTCCAAAAAAAAAAAAAATTCGTCCCATTCCAAACTCACAATCCTGGTTCTGCCCCCGCTTGGGGCCATTGGGGGGTTTGTTTGGTCGTTTTCATCCAGGGTTCCGAGGACTAATCAGTAATTTAGGTAGAGACTTCCTTCCTCATACTTTATTCCAACTTAATTTCAAGTCGACTGGATACCTCGATTATAAAAAATAAAATAAATTTCACTCTCTGTACAAAATAGACTCGTTAGGTATTTTAGGGCTAGGAAAATAAAGAAAGGAAAAGTGACTTTTCCCCTTAGATATGTCAACATTTTCAATATGTGAAATAATATTAGTGGGAATATATTTCGACTGAGTGATATACTTTCCTACCAAGGGAAAAAAACTGAAGTGGTTGTCTATTTCTATGGGCGAATCTGGGCACTATTATTGTTATCCTGATATCCCAAAGGCTACACCTTAGGTAAGAGAAAATGCAGCCATTTCTTTTTGGTTACAACTTCGAAAACTAATGATTCAATAGCTGGGTAAGGCCATTTGATTTGGGTTAAAAAAAACTGTTTTTGTTTAGAGGTTGATTTGATAGAAATTTTATCTCTAAAAGCATGGGATAGGGATTTATTCATATTTCATTCCTAATTGTTCTTGAGGCCATTTCACCCTCACGCGTAATTGTGTAAAGGGTTGAATAGATTAGCTAGTCCGGGACATCCTAAATTATTCAAAAAAAAAAAAATAGAAATTCTATATTCATGATGATGATAGTCAATTTGGTGACTGGTCAGCTCCAATGGTTCTCTTCCATCTTAATTTCTTTATTTTAGTAATAATAACTGGTCGTCTCGTACAAATTAAACCAACTTCAGCTATGGAAGTTTTCAGCACAAGCCTAGGAAAGTTGTTGCGTCTACGAATGACTATAAAGTAAGAGACTAATTCAATTGATTGAGAATATATATATTTTTTTATAATCTTATGGCGTGCATATTTGGTAATTTTCCTTTACTTGCTTATCACTCATGCTATGTTTATGGATCTTGAATTGTTTGATTTGACAAAAAATTGAAGTTTAAAATTTTGACATGACAACGTTGGGTTTGTTGGATGTTGTCACTGCAAGCGGTGTATGGTTTTTCCATGCTCAATTCTTCTCATATTGATTGCAAATTTGAAAAGATAATTTTTTTTTTGTATTGATGGAGAAATTAGAAAACAATAAGCAGAAACTTATCGGGAAAACCTATATTTTCTAGGAACAAGTATATGATCAACTTAATTTTGGCATGATTGATGTTGTTGATGAACTCTAAAAAGAAAGATTCAGAGAAATGGGTTTCGAAATCATATCAATTGGATATTTGATTAACCTTTTTGGCTTGGTCGATGTGCTCGACAAACTCTAAAAATTAAATAATTTGTATAATCAAAGTGAGTTAAAAAAGGAATTACAAACGGGTAAACTAGGCCATCCACTTCATTAACTGCCAGAGAGAATCCCATTCACATTTTTTAGTAGTTTCCCATAACAAAGAAGATTTGCGGAGGTTGTAGTGCGCTTTCCTATAGTGAGCGTGTAGTGCAGGCAAAACGACGTAATTTTGTCTACTTTGTTCTCGAAACTATATCGTTTTAACTTATCACGCAAATTACTATCAAGATGCATGGAATCAAAATAATGTAATTTTGAGGACAATGTTAGCAAAATTATGCTATTTTGCCCATACCGCACTTGCTCTTATGGAATTAATACATGCAAAACCATTGTACTATATGGTTGTACATTTGCAAATGCATAGCAACTTATCTGGCATTTGCTTTTGTTTGATATGTAGATTCCACACAATTGCATATCTTCAACAGATATGGTGGTTAGAAGTGGAAGGAAACATGGATTTCCAATTTCCACCAGGAACCTATAGCCTATACTTTCGTCTCCACCTCGGAAAAGCCACAAAAAGACATGGCCGGATGATCTGTGATCTTGACCACATCCACGGATGGGACATTAAACCGGTTCGGTTTCAGTTTTGGACTTCAACTGGGAACCATTCCATGTCTCATTACTATTTGAAGGATCCGGGGAAGTGGGTTCATTACCATGTGGGAGATTTTTCTGTCGAGAACCCTAAAATGATGACGAAGATCAAGTTCTCAATGACACAGATTGATTGTACACACATGAAAGGTGGTCTCTGCTTAGACTCTGTGCTGATATTACCCAAGGGGTTACTACTGTGATCAGGAGACGTTAAGGCAGTTTCTAGCGTTTGCAGTTAACCATTGTACATGGAGGTTTAGCCCGGTAGTCTTTGTAGCCTGTTTTGGTGGATGTAGGGTTTTACTTGTTCTGGTAGTTGGGTTCCTACTTGTGTAAATACTTGGTAAAATTGGAAGCTCAATTTCCTTTTGGTTCTTTTATTTGATTGGTTACATCTCAGAACTCAAAGATTGAGAAAAAAAATGGCGTCACTGTGACTGGTTTAAGCCTACTACAGTCAATAATTAGCTGAAATCAGATCATACAAGATGAAATGAAATCCAAGGAATTAAAATTTGGAAATACCACAATACCGTCTTTACATATCATAGCCACTAGATTACACTTGCGAGAACTCAGGGCCGAAATCCCAGAGGAAAACGTGGGGTTACTGAAAGAGAACAACGGAAAAAAAGAGGAGTAACTTTGATACCTATTTGACTACAATTGCTAGACATCACAATCATGCCACCATAGTAGGAAGAAAACAGAATCGCAAATGAAACGTACGAGAGCGAAAAATGTGTCAATTCAAGTAACCTGTACAAAGACAAGTGCTTCGCGCTGCATGTGGGAATTCCTTTCCAGCTAAAAGCCCATATTATTGTCAAAATCATTATCGAAAAACCCAGCTATTTCATCATCTGACAAATGAAAATTTTGGGGCAAATCAGGTGCTTTCTGGCTAAATCCATTGTTGCCACCAGCAGCGGAGGAATCGGTATTAGAAGCAGCTTTAAGGCTGTGGCTACTGCTGGGTGTAGGAACACCACCACCACCACTCCCTGCCCCACTGATAAAGCCTGCTGAGGCATTGCTTCCATATGATATTCCACCCCTTGCCATCACGTTTTGCATCCCTCCCCCATTGATGTTGTTGTTGTTGTTGGTGGTGGTGGTGGTGGTGTTGCTGCTGCTGTTGGTGGTGGTGTTGCTGCCGCTGCTGTTGTTGTTCATATCTTGCAATAGTTGCTGCATCATTTGCTGTTGTATTGTTTGGCTGCCTTGATGCGGTTGTAGATGGCTCTGTTGGTGCATCTCATAACCATTCATTGATCGTTGATGAAAACTTGGCCCTTGAAATGGTGAAGATGGATTCTGGTAGGAATTATTGAAGGAAAACGACGATGATGCTTCAGGCTGAAATGAACTAGAATTTGAATTCATTGAGTTCTGCTTCGTCAGCAGATTCTGGTAGTTACTTAGTGCAAAAGCAGCTTGGGCGGAGCCATTTAAAGCTCCTCGGTTAACCGTGTGATGGTTATTGCTCGTATGGCTGTTCAGTCCAGGATGCTGAGTCATTACTTTATTGAGAGCAGAGCGATCAGTTGGCATACTCTGAATAGTTGCTAGCTGCTCCATATCATGCATCTTTTGCATCTGGAGCTTGGCAGCAGTAGAATGTCGAGGATAATTTTTCAAGCCCTCTGCAAAGGAGTATTCCATCAGATCCAAGTGGGGCGGGGAAAAAAGGTAGCACAAGATAGATGGTAGTTTATGGATGCACAATCGTCTATAGCCTCATTTATTTGATTGGCCTAATAGTAGGAAAATGAGAAATTTCTCCTATAAGATTAGTAGTGAGGGGATAAATGGTATTGTATATCCCATGTTTCATGGATATCATATCCGATAGATATTTAATCCGAGTTGCAAAAGTTCAACAAAGCATGTGATATGCGGTCCCCATGGAATTATTGTCCGATCTGATGGATTAATGCGGGCAAACAAACAGGGCCTATAGACATTTCGAATATGACTGGGAGGAATGGAGGGGCAAGTACAACAGCAAGAAAGTAGTTACCAATAGGCCCGGCTTTATAGTCTCGGCAGAAATCCATCAAGTCTTTCATACTGTTCACAACCTCAGATATCTGTCACATGTCAGGGTGGACGAAAGTAAGAAACCTTAGAAACAAACTGAAAATAAGGTGAAGTTAAGCAGGTTGAGAAACAGAAAGATACTCACCTGCAAGCACCGGACATATCTTTTGGAAAATCCCAAATCATTTAGTGAATGCGACTCCAATGTCCTTGCCAGCTGACGCCCAGCAGTCACAACCCTGAGATAGGAAGCATTTGATTGCTTCAATACAGCCATCAAATAACACAACTTCACTCATGCACTTCGTAAAAGTTGGTACTAAATGATTCAAGCTAAATCTAGCATCGCGAAGTATCATATTCTGGAATTTTAACAAACCCAAGAACTACAGAATAACTCCAAGAACAACTCAAAGTGTTTGCCCGGCTCACAAGCTATGAGAAACCATGCTTGGAAAATGTTTTCAATGACTCCCACGTCATCTAAAACTAACACACGATGAGTAATCTCTTTCTTAGCCAAAGAGGTAAAGAGGGCAGAATCATGAGAAGCTAATACATATTTTAACGCACAGAGACATTTTGCTAATTAACTCACTTATTGCTGTTTGTCAGTAAATCCTCCTGAGAAATCCCATTAGATCCACTGTCAGCAATTGTACTTTGATATTTCTGTGCAACCTGTAGCAGCTGATTCACCTGCAAAATATGTATGTTCCATGAATTTAAGTTACGTAGATTCCTACATTACTTGACGAAAGGGAACACACTTACATAGATTCCTATGTTAGTTAATCCCACGTGCTACCAAACATTCCACGTAAAAACTCAACAGCGGGATGGACTAGAATTAAAGAAGAAAAAGAAAACCAAACAAGTTAAGAACAGCCATCCTAGAGAGCCAAGTGAGTTTTGACCATCGGTTGTTTTCCAAGCCACCTCCCTTAATTTTTTCGCTCGGTAGTAATATTCTCTTAATCCTATTTACGAAAGACCAAAAGTAAACAGATAAAGAATCCACTCGATGACAACCACCAGATGGATAATCCCATACAGCTAGGTATCGTAAATACTCCTGAAGCCAAAGCAGATGGAAAAGTGGCAGAAAAGAATCAAGCAGCTATCAGCAAGAGACTTTTCCCAGTATTTGGAAGTTGAAAAGACTGGGAAAATCTTCTGATGTTGCAGGGAAGAACATTTAATTCTCTGTGATTCTGTAAAAATACCTTGGCAGAAGTTTCAAATAAGTGTAATATGTTCATAGGAGAATATTTATATCTTCTGAGAGGAGGAGGAATCACCACTGCGGTCAGCACATTCAATTCTCCCACAATAGGCTGATTTTGCATCTGGTACAGTTGGCCAACAAGAGGGAAGATTTTTTATCGAAATGTAGAACTACTCCAGAGTCCTGCCTTTTGGCTATACATGTGAACTTGCAGTGAAGGACTGACAAAGAGGTTCAGTAAGGTCTGCATGAATCGGTTTCATCCAGTTCTTATATGGACTACTTATCACTAGTCCGCCTACATGCGTAGCTCATTCTTTTAATTAAAAAACTGTGGCTGGAAGCCACACACGCATGCTCACTAAAGAACTTTGAAACCAGAACAAGTGAAACAGAGTAGAGATACCAACATCTATTTTTTGCTATCTTCGAAGAATGAAAATCCATACCTGTGGTGCAACCAACCTACGAGGAAGAAGTTCTTCATGGCGGCGAGCACAAAATTCCCAAGACAATATCTGAAAGAGGGAGAAGTACAAGAGTGCTAACATGAAATAGATTAAACAAAGAAAACAGTAATAATAGATGCCCACCAGTATTTTATACCTTTAAATCGGGGGAGAAAATAACACGAAGGTGACCTTCACGGACAACACGAAGTTGCTCATACACACTCTCTTGAACTGCTCTCCCATACTCTAACATCATCAGTCCAGTACTAGATCTACATTCTTGGGGCAAGTCCACGAACAAAAGTTCATCAGTGACACCACTTCCAAATTTGATTTCATTTAGCCTAGGAAGTACTTCAAAAGTTGCCTCTGCCAACATCCACCATGAGAGAGAGAGAGAGAGAGAGAGAGAGAGAGAGAGAGAGAGAGAGAGAGAGAGAGATGAAATGTGTTAGGGAAGACCTAAAGAAACTGATCAAACATAGGCTAAAAGACCATATTAAAGTCCTAAACATCTATTTTTTAGGAGTAAAAGTAATAGCATATTAGCATCTCTATTTCCTTACTAGGAAAACTGTCTGCAATTCAACATTTGCCACCGAAACCATCACACAACCTATCTTACAATCTTACAATCTAAGCACCCAATATCTTGTCATCAAACAAACAAAAGCACATCAATTAAAGCGCAAAATTTTAGCTGTTACATAACGATAGCAAGTAATTCTGAAGAACAAAGCAATTTTGCAGCCAGATCACTGAGGTTGCAGATCACTGAGGTTGTTGGCCCCATAGCATGCAACCCCAGCAAAGCACAATTTCTTATGCATGTAAAGAAAGGGTAGAAAATCAATACAAAAATTGGGATCAATCAACTTTTAACATGTAAAGAATATGCCACTCCTATCTCAAAAAGATATTCATGAGTGACTACAAAACACTATCAACAGCCAAACGAGTATATTCACATACTTTCTTGTCGAGGTTACTCCATGTTTCATTTTGATATGGACTATATAGACTACGGTTAACTTTTGTGAGTCCTAATGAATACAAATTCTAAGGTCCACAAGAATAAGAAATCATACTTCAAACATGGAAACATAGATCCAAGAGTCACACCCACCACATACAATCAAGGATTAAAGTCACATGAACACTGAGGATCATAAAAAACTCGCCATTCAACAACAAAAATATTGATTCACTTACCAAAACCCCTTCCCGCTTTTGAACCACAAATGTCACACTGCCAAGCACCCTGAACAAGAAAAGAGCACCTAAGAAGTTTTTATTGCAAGATATGCAAAACTAGGTAATCAAAGAGAAAAACAAAGCCATGTACCAAGCGCATCCATCACAAAATCCTAGAATCGAATAAATGTGTCATGAGTGATGAGAGAATTCAATTGACTGCTGGTACTGAGATCATATTATTCTTTACAACAATTACAAAGACATTGACACCAGCATGAAAATTTAGTGCTTTATATATTTCTACTGTACTAACGTCACGAGAGTTGATTGCCAATATTGCCTCTTTATCATGCTAATAAGTTTCAGGATCCTCGACTGAATGGTTTCATATTTTTGTGAAAATAAAATCTTTTGACAAAATTGATATAAGACATTTGTCAACAAATTTGGGGATGACTGTCAACATCAGCTTGGCATTGCTTAAAGCATGGAATTGAGGTGCATACAAGTACATCTAGAGAATATCGTAAATTATTATACAAGTGTGCATTTGGAGAGAAATACAGTTGAATAATAAAATGACCTTGGTTGCCTGAGGGAAAACACCAAGTGAAGGATGCCCAACGTTATCATATAAAGACAAACACCATCTTTTCTTTGCGTGTGGGGAGTAATACTCCGCAACAAACTTCCTCCAATAGGCAATAGGATTTTCCTGTTGAAATAAGTAATATCGTAACAGGATCAGACAAAACTACTGCACTGAGATAGAGAATTGCAATTATGGATGTAAATAGAAGACATACATAAGATCAAATTTCGACAAGTAAAAATGTCTTCAAAACTCCAGGGCGAATAATAAAAAAAAGGACAGAATATAGTAATGTTTGATGTAGTTTATAGTAGATCAACTCACAGGAGGCCGCTGCCGCTGATGATATAGGTACTGCATTAGCCTACGATTACACACACCGCCATTATCATAAGGCCGCTTTCCGAAAGATACAGACTGCATGCCCTGTTGTTGAAGCTGTTGTCTTAACTGCAGCTGCTGCTGTTCCAGTAAGTGGGCTCTTGCTGGTGGCATAGACTGCAGAAACTGATGCTGCTGTTGCCGCAGTCTATGTTGTTGAATTAGAGCTTGCAACTCAGGATTGTGGCTTTGCAACTGAAGGGAGTCCTGTCGATGCAGTAGCTGCTGCATAACTTGCTGATGCATTATATCCTCCTGCTTGATATCCAATCGGGGTTTCTTCTGCAGCTGGGATATAATGTCAGGATCCTGAAGGAAAGAGCCAGGGACCCGCGAGCCAGTTGAAATTGAAAAATGGCCCATTCGTGACGTGGGCAAAGATGTAGCACCAGAAGCCCCTTGCTGCTGCAGCTGCTGTGATACCTGTTGGGAGCTGGTGTCTTGATTGGAGTTCTGCTGCACTACACAGGACCCATCCATAACAGATGAGCCTGAAATGCTAATATTGTTGGACGAAAATGACATGGGAGATGCAGGTAGGCGCATGTATGATTCGGTGTTAAAGCTGGCACTTCTCTGGAGATGTGGCCCACCTGAAAGCCCTGAGTTTGCGTCTGTAACCAATGAACTGGCTCCAGGACTCGGGCCAGAGCTTGCTGCACCGTCCAAGAATGTGTTACTTGCGTCTCCAGAAACAGGACTCTTATGTGAACGTCCAGCTCCTTGAATCGGATTTGATGAATTTCCAAAAGATGAACTCAGGCGAGAATTTCCCACAGACTGGTATTGCCCATCTCCTTGGAAAGAGATGTCGGAACTAGGGGAAGAATTTACTAGCCCTCCAGCCACCCCGGGAGGTGCCATGGATGGAAAAGCTGCTTGGTGACAGGAATCTAAGTAGGTATCCAGATCCAGCGTTCAAAGTTCTATTTAGCACTAACAGGATCAAACAAATCAAAGTATGCAATAATTTGACCTAGCAAAAGACCCCTCAAACTTACTGTAATCCTCTTCCAACAAAATAAAGAATCAAAACTTCCCAGTAACGTCATTACTATCTGATTATCTCAATGAAAAAACATACTGCACAAGTTCTTCCATGACCGAATCTTCAATGTCTCCATCGATGCAAGAGCTTTGTAGGGATCTAGAACCAACTGGAAAACGTCGCAAACAGAAACCTCATCAGCTAAAAACCATATACGAAGGACAATGCAGATCAGAACCCCAGAAATAGAATGCAAAAGGCCACAACTATCAACGCAATAAAATGACTCCCAAGCATTTATACGAAGCCCTAATTTCCCAGATAGCGACCAACGAAAAATAAGAAACGCTAGAAATTTCTCCACATCCCGAAGGCGTCATAGCCAAGAAGCCACTCAATTACGTAAAACTTACCATAAAGTTCATCAATTAAAAAAATCAACAATCCAGAACTCGTAATTGGGAATCGAGAAATCGATCAAACTCGAAACTGTATAAATCAAATAGATAAAAAAATACGAGAATGTACAGCCCTAAAACCACACACGTTGCCAATTTAAGACTAAATAACAGCTTAATTCCAAGATCGAAAAGGAATAGGTTGGAAATTCCACAGAAAACAAGAAGTTTAGGACTTGTGGAGTTCCGCAGTCCGACAGAAAGAAATTGCACTGTATGTGCTCATGCATGTATGCTTGTATAGTCTATAATATACACCTGCGACATAAACTGAAAATAAAAGGAAAAGACCTCAGAATTGGAAGCTGAAGAGAAACGTTTGGTGTCGTGTTCTTCGGAACTGAATCGGAGAGAGAGAAGAGAGAGAGTCAGGCTTATATAAGTAGCTGGAATTGCAGAGGAGATTTACCGGCTGAAACAGTTTTGACCCTATGGGACAGGCCCAAAACCGGTTTGACGTGGTACGTGCCATGTTTTCATTAGTCTAAGTATAATTAGGTCTACTTCGACAGATCAGATACAGTAACGTTCCATCTCACGTCATGGTTGTCTCCAGTAAGATTCATTTATAGTGTTTCATCATCCAAAGCCTAGCGGAAATCAACGGTACTTTATCGGGTGTACTGTTCCACAAGTTACAGGGAATTAATCTTCCGCACGTGTAGTCTTCGCAACCTATTAGACTCTCTCTCTGTTCTGCTGCTACGGGCCTCTATAATAGCTGATAGAGTGGAGTCCAGATCAACGGCAACTCAACCTCTTTGTTCTCCGATTCACTCTGGGTAAGCACATAAATTTCATCTCTCTCTCTCTCTCTCTCTCTCTCTCTCTCTCTCATTGCGATTTTGTTTGGAATACATGAATTGGACGAGTCGTACTTTCCCAGATGGATTGGATATGCTTTTGTTTATGTAGAGTCCAGAATTCGAATTTAACTTCTCGGGCTGATATAGTGAACCCTCTCGATTATCCTGTAAAATACTCAATACTAAATTAGTGTCAACCAGGGTTAGGTCGCCGGCGGACACTCCGACGATCAAGTTAGCTTCAAATAAGAGCGAAAGCAACTTGAAAGTAGTCTTAGCGCGAGTGTGTATATGTACCTGTAGTAGGAGTGCCGTTGGAGTATTTATAGACTAGGAACCCAACTGTCTGCCAGTGGCTTTGGCCGAGAACGTAGGTTGCGGTCCAAAAACTATGGTGATGCTGCCACGTGTCCCACATCCGTGCGGATCGGGCGGGCACACCTGCACCTTCCCTTGAAAGGTGGAGGGCATGTCTCCACGTGCCGAGGTCGAATGATGGGTGCTAGGGACCTAGGCCAAGGGAGAAGGTTTGTTCCAATGTTTAACTGAACGATGATTCCGAGAGTCAATTAAGTAATTATGATCCGCCTGTCGAAAATGATCCTCCGGCTTTGGGGCCGAGTTTATATCTGGTCTGAAAAGAAAGGGCCGATAATAGAAGCCGATCGCATGTCGTTCAGCTCGTGAACCGAGAATCAGTAATATGATCATCGAGCCCAATTCCTCCGAGCCGAGTAAATACGGGGCGATGGTGATTGTGGGCCGAGGGCCCACTCTTCTGTATTTCGGCCTACTACAATAGCCCCTCAATCCCGAAGTTCAAAACCGACTGGACAGAGGAATTGACGAAGACGAGGCCGTAATCAAACGCCGAGAAATAGCCATTTAAATCAACCGTTGCTTCCGGAGATCATGCCACGTGGATAGTGATCTAACGGATAAGGACGAGACGCTTTGTTTCCCGCGTGTGGCGTTTCAAATTCTGTACCCTTCTATAAATAGTGCATCTTTTAGGAGAGAGAAAATCTCTCCGTATGTCATTACAACTCTAAACAGGTTAAGTCTGCTCTCCCTTTCTCTCTCTAATTTCTCAGAGTCTCGAGTGCAATTCGATCCAACTCTCCGATCTTCAACCTGTGTCCGCTGATTTTCCAGGTATGTTTCCGAATTTATATTTCTTCACGATTTAGCGTCTTCCCGTTTTTCCGGTCACCCTACACTCTTTGGACAATTTCTTCGAGTTTTTCTTTCAAGAGCGTCTCCTGGGGTTGCAACTTCAGCCCCAGGTATCGGCTGGCGTACACATTTTGGGGTCGACCGTTAATTTAACTGGCCGGACATTGTCTTCCGAGATGCGGACCTGTTAGGTTTTCGTGGTTTTTAACTCCTGCCCTTTTTTTAATAGGATGTCCGAGCTTGAGGTGAATTCAGCTAAGGTGCTGTCATCCGAGTCTGCAGAGGCTGCACCGAGTGGTTCCGCCGAACTATTGGAGGATGATGCACCGGTTGGTAACTGGTTCACCCGGTTCTTTGACAACCCAGATAGTTTAGCAGACTTTCGGCAAACGTATGGCATCCTAACCAACGTTATAGTCGATTTGGTGCGACTGAGAGACAGCCCCGTTGTTGACAACCAGCAGATCGTTATGCCGCTAATGGCGATCATAGAGGGGGGCGTCCGGTTTCCTCTTCACCCCTTCCTTCCGCTTGTCCTGTCAACCCTCCGAGTCACGACATTCCAAGTTACTATAAATTTCTATAGGATAGTAGTGATGGGCATTGTCGAGCTCACCAAGAGGTACAACCTAGCCTTCGTTATTGAAGAGCTATTGGCCGTCTACTACGTCGATTATAATGTTGTGTCGAATAAGAGGTTTCTCACTTGCCGAGTGGGTCGACGTAGGCTAATCTGAAATTTGCCGAACTCCGAAAAATTCACCAATGATTTTGTCACGATGAGAGGAGAGTTCAACTTTGCTCCCGGTGAACCCCACATTTACCCTGTACCTCGTGTTGTGAGGTTTTGCAGTAAGATTGGTCTTTGCGTCTTTATTTCGTTCAACAGTGGAAGCTCGGTTTCTAATGACAGTTTCTGCCTTTTACAGGAAAACGTGCGATCGATCAGCTGAGGGCGAAAGCACAGGAGGCTTGGATCGATTGTTTCTTGAGAATCCGGAGGCGACATAAGAAGTGTACCGTCCTCATGGGATATATCAGCTTATACAAGTCGGTATTGAGATCAAGAGGGGACTCGCCCAGCAGTGAAAGCGACGTCGGTGCCGAGGACTCTAATGATCCCGGGCACTCCGGAGACTACGAAGCCCTAGTAGCTCTTAGTCCAGCCGTCGGTTCCCACCATAGCCCACTGGGGGTTATTCGGGAGCCAAGAGACCAACCGACACTAGATACCATAATATCCATATCGTCAGGTACTTGTTCGTCCGATTACAACCGCTCTACTTTATCAGGAGCTCCGCTGTTTTTTTAAGGATATTGACCTAGGAGAGGGTTTTTCTGCAGAAGCCGAACACGAAATGAGGCCAGCAAGGGACACCCTAACCCTAAAGCTGGCAGGTGGCTCCAGTGATCTAAGTGAGAGCCAGTCGGGTCCGACTCACAAGAAGAGAAAAGGAGTCGGCGCCGAGGTCAATTCCAAACCAACAAAGGGTAAGGAACAAGCCCCTCTAGCCCGGCGACCGGTCGCAGCCTCCACTCCTCCTCCGCCTCCACCGGCTTTGCCCAAAACAACAGTCATTGATCGTGGAGCGCCGAGCTCGCATAATGCCGGACAATTTGTACCGGTGCTGAAGATCGGCGACCGGCCTCTGTCGATCAATGACTCAATTGAGACGACCAGATAAGCGGCGTATGCTCTGGCTAAGGGCATGTTGTTGCCGAAAGATGCAAAGGCCTGCTGAAAGACCTGGAGGGAGCCTTCTCAGAGATGGCAAAATCCGCCGTTAGGGAAAGTCATGTAGCCTTCATGCAGATTTGTTTTTGTTAATCGTCACTGTTAGCTTGTATTGCAGTCTTGTCATAATTTGGTCGCTCTGAAGAATGCCCTTGCAAAGAACGCCGCGACTTTAAAGACCTTGAAGACGCAGTTGGCTGAGGAGAAGAAGGTGCACGGGGCAACCAAGGCCGAGCGGGACTCGGTTAAAGTATCCATGCTTAGGACCGAGGACTGGGCAAAGTGGACGTCGGCTGAGGCTGAGGCCACCATCGCTGAGCTTCGGAAGGAGGTGGCAACTGCGGACGCCAAGGGCTTCGAGGAAGGTTTCAATGACGCCGAAGGCCGATATTTGGCTTAAATGGACCAGATCAACGTTGAGCTCGCTGGTAAGTTGCAGCGGGCTTTTGCGTCTGGTTGGGCCCGCACTTTGCGTGAGGCCAGCGTCCCAGCTGACACCGCTCTATTTGGCAATGTCCCTTCGTTCAAGCGTAAGAAGGCACTAGTCGCCGCTTCGACTGAAGGTGCCGAGGTGATAGATGCTGGGAAGACAGACGTTGCAGCTGCCAATACTGAAGTTGCTAGGGGTGGCCCATTTGCCTCCCAACCGGCAAATGGCGTCGATCGGTTGCTCGCGGTCGGGCAACCAGGCGTTGATGCTGAGCATCCTTTTGATGGCACAACCGATCCACCGGCTCAAGAGTGAGCTCGGGTTTTGTAACCATTTGATTTCTCATTCATCTTTCTTTTTAATACATTGTGCTTTTGGTTAATGATCAAGACTATGATCGGCTGGGGCCAGTATTTTTGTAAGTAATGAGTGTTAACTATTTTACCTTTTTTTTTAGTAAATCTTTGTCTGATGGTTCGATCATCGATTTGTATTGATTTATTTTATGCCTGAATGTTCGCCAGCAATGTCGACTGTTTTGATTTGTAAGGGATCTATCCCTCTATTTTTGTTCCGTAGTTGCTTGGGAGGACGTGAGTGAAATGAAAATCGTTTTCAGAAGTCGGTATCGTACCGAGCATAATCACTTGGAGAAATCTTTTAAAGAAGTTTCACATTTAGGTTACCATACTACGGAACAATAAATTAAAACAAAGTGAAGAGGGGCCCAAGGCCGTATATGTTATCATAAATAGAAGGAAATAAATAAACGAATGGAAGGCCCTTGGCCGTATGATCTACAGCAGGTAAACGGGGCCCTTGGCGCCATCGTAGTGATAGTATTTCCTGAGATTTTGGGCGTTCCATGGCCGAGGGACAGGGACGCCATTCATGTCTTCCAGCTTACAGGAGCCGATGCCAGCGATCTTGGTCACTCTGTAAGGACCCTCCCAGTTAGGACCGAGCTTGTTTATCAATTTAGCCCCAACCACTTTTCTAAGGATGAGGTCATCGAGCTTGAACGGTCTGGAGCGAACCTTCTTATTGTATCCTTTTGATATTTCTTGTTGGTACACCGCGGTCCTGATCCGAGCAGGGTCCCTTTGTTCTTCGGCCAAGTCCAACGAAGCTGACATTGATAGGGAGTTGGCATCCGGCTCGAAACCTTCGGTTCACATAGTTGGTAAGCTGAATTCGAGGGGAATAATTGCTTCCATGCCGAGGGCCAAAGAGAACGGCGTTCGGCCTGTCGATCTGCATGGAGTTGTTCGGTAGGCCCACAAGATGTTGTGGAGTTTATCAGCCCATTGGCCTTTAGCTGCCAACAATCGTTTCTTGATTCCACCGAGCACAATTTTATTTGACGCTTTAGCCTGACCATTGCATTGAGGGTAAGAGGGGGTTGAATTGAAGAAATGGATCCTGTGCTTGGCACAAAAATTTGTGAATAATTCGCTTACAAATTGGGTGCCATTGTCAGAGATGAATGCATAAGGGATGCCGAATCTCGAAACAATGTTGCGCCAGGCAAATCGTTTGACTAGGGGCTCGGCTTCGACCCACTTAGTGAAGTAGTCAGTGGCCGTTATGAGAAATTTGAAGCCGCCAGGCGCCACTGAAAATTTCCCCACAGTGTCCAGCCCCCATTGTGCGAATAGCCATGGACTGGACAGGGGGTTTAGTTGTTCAGCAGGCTAATGGAGGAGTGGCGAGAATCGTTGGTAGTGATCACACTCCTTGACGAGGCTGTCGGCCTCCTTCTTCATGTTTGGCCACCAGTATCCTTGGGTGAGTGCTCGATGTACCAGTGATCTTCCTACTGAATGGTAACCATAGTTGCCCGAATGTAGTTCATGTAGAGCGGCCCTCGTCTGTTCCGGGTGTATGCAAAGGAGGTAAGGCGCCGAATAAGCTCGTCGGTAAAGTTTGGTTCCCGGACCTAACCAAAACTGGGTGGCTTTATGAACCACCGTGTGTGCCTCCTTTCGGTCCTTAGGCAAAACGTTATCCTTAAGATATGCAGTGATTGGGTCCATCCAACTGGGACTTTGTAAAACACAGTTGATCTCATCGCTACTTGTTGCGTCATTGATGCTAGGCGTTGGAAGGATGTTAACAGAGACTGTCCTCGGCCCCCAAGCGTCGATGGCTGATGCTAGGCCTGCCAGTGCATCGGCATGGGCGTTGTGTTCTTGTGGGATCTGGTCGAGATGGAAATGTCGGAATCATGGGATGAGTTGCTGAACGGCTTCGACATAGCGAGACATCCTGTCATCCCGAGCTTCATATTCCCCAGACAGTTGGTTCACAACAAGTTACAAATCGCTGAAAGCTTCGATACGCTCGGCTCCGAGTCCTTCTGTGAACCGGAGACCAGCAAGTAGTGCTTCGTATTCAGCCTCATTGTTAGAGGCGACGAAGTTGAGTCTGATGGCCAACTCGTGAAGAATGTCCTCGGGCAAGAGCATCACGACGCTTGCCCCTGAGCCATGGTTGTTTGAGCATCCATCTACGTACATTCTCCAGAAATTGCCGTGGAGGAGCTGCCAAGGTGGCGCATGGGTCGAGTCAATGTTTGGTTGTTGATGTCGTCGGACGGTGTCTAGTGTGAACTCCGCAATGAAGTCAGCAAGGACATGACCTTTGATCGCCGTTCTTGGCTGATACTAGATGTCGAAGTTGGCCAGTTCGACAGCCCACTTAGAGATCCTATTTGAGAGGTCGGCTTTACGAAATAGACTTTTCAGTGGGTGTTCAGTGAGTACTGTCATGGGATGAGCTTGGAAGTAGTGTGCGAGCTTTCGGGAGGCGGAAACGAGTGCCAAAGTGAGCTTCTCAAGGGACAGGTATCTTGTCTCGACGTTGACCAGGGTTTTGCTGGTGTAGTAGATGGGAAGGTGAGCTTGTCCTTCTTGGTGCACGAGAACGGAGCTGACTGCATGCTGAGACACGGCCAGATAGATAGGTTGGGCCTCCCTTAGTGTAGTGAGTAGTGGTGCGGAAGCCAGGTAAGACTTCAAGTCTTGCAACGCTTGGTCGCATTCTGAAGTCCAATCGAAATTCATTCGGCTGCACTTTTTCAAGAGAGAGAAGAATGGGCGACATTTGTCAGACGACCGACTGATAAATCGGTTAAGTGCGGCTGCCATTCTTGTTAGCTTTTGCACCCCGTTGAGGGTATAAGGAGCATCCATCTTACTAATAGCATCGATCTGGTTGGGGTCGGCCTCGATTCCTCGACGGGTAACTAGGTAGCCCAGGAATTTCTCTGAGCCTACGCCGAAAGTGCACTTTTTCGCTTTCAAGCGTAGTTTGTGTTTTTTTAGGACGTCAAAAACTTCCTGTAGGTGCTTCAAGTGGTTGGTCTCATGTTGACTTTTGACCACCATGTCATCGATGTAAGCTTCCATCATGTCGCCAAGCTGTCCGCCGAACATCTTGGTCACCATATGTTGGTAGGTTGCCCCTGCGTTTTTTAGGCTGAATGACATCACCCTGTAGCAGAACAACCCTCGAGGACTGATGAAGGCAGTTTTTTCCATATCCTGCTCGTGCATGGCAATCTGGTGATATTCGCGGTAGGCGTCCATGAAGCTGAAGTGAGCGTGGCCGACGGTAGCGTCCACTAATCGATCGATCCTTGGAACCGGGAAGCAATCTTTAGGGCAGGAGTCGTTGAGGTTTGTGTAGTCCACGCAAACACGCCATTTGCCATTTTTCTTCTTCACGACGACCGTGTTGGCTGACCACGTCGGATACTGGACTTCCTCTATCGCTTCAGCCTCCAACAAGTGATTAACTTCCTCATTGACGACATCCGTGTGGGCTACAGCTGACTGCCTAGGCCGTTGCATCACTGCCCGGTGTGAAGGATTGACGTTGAGTTTATGGCAGATGAACTTGGGGTCGACCCCCCGCATCTCATATGGAGTCCATGCAAACACCTCCCGGTTACGCCGAAGGAATCCAGTCAATTCGTCTCGTTCGGCGGGTGTTAAGGTAGATCCCAACAGGAAAGTTTTGTCGGTATTTGAGTCGTCGGCTGGAACAGGAATTAAGTCCTCGATAGATTTCTCTGCAGCCTTTATGCCGACGTCCTCAAGTACTGGGGCGTTAGGCGTTTCTACCCACTGGATCTGGCCTGGGCAGACCTTACTCTTGATAGCCGTCACGTGGCATTTCTTGGTGGATAACTGGTCTCCTAGAACTTCTTCCTGCCCTTAAGTCCCATTGAAGCGGAGGACTTGATGGTAAGTCGAGGCGACAACTCCGAGCTTGTGTAACCATATGCGGCCGACAATGGCGTTGTACGGGTTCAATAAGTCCACCACTACGAACTCGACTTCCACTGTTTTTGAGCCTTTGCGGATCGGAAGCTTGATTTTGTCAAGAGGGCAAACCGAAGCTGAATTGAATCCCACCAATGGTACTTCAGTAAGTTCAAGGTCGGCATCCTGCAAGTGGAGGGCCTTGAAAAGGGAATAATACATGACCTTTGTCGAACTCCCTTGGTCCACTAGGATTCGGCAGACCAAGGAGTTACCGAGGGTGAGAGAGACGACTAAGGCATCGTTGTGCGGCGTCTGGAGGCGTTCCAAATCTTGGTCGGAGAACGAAAGGCTGCTTCTGGAATGGTTATCTGGATGTAGACGTTTGGCGCTCAAGCTTATTGTCATAACCTGTTTTCCTTTGGCCGCCCATTTTACCTCGGGCCGAAGATTCTCCTCCGCAGCAGCGTCCACCATTCCATGAATTACATCGATCACCCTAATTTCGCCGCTGGTTTCTTTCTCAACAGGCTCTGATTGAAGTCCGACTCGTGTTTTTTCTTCGTCTATATATTCCTTAAGATGGCCCTGTGATACCAACCTCTTAAGGAAGTCTCTCCATGCTCGGCATCTCGTGGTTAAATGGCCATTTTTTCTGTGATAGGAGTAGCGGTAAGGTGAATTGGGCGTCTTTCGGAGGTCGCCCATTGGCCTTCTTGGCCATTCAAAGTACGGTTCATGTTGGATCTTCTTAAGGATTTCATACGTCGGGATTTTAAAGATGGTTTTCATGGCAGCATACTCATGTGGCCGAGGTCCCTTCTTTTTGACGGGTGCCACCATATTCACCGCTCGGCGTCCTCCGTTTTGCGTGTTTCTGTTCCCATCCCCCTGACGAGAGTGGTTTTGCTCAGCTTGACGCCGTTCACTTCGAGCTTCCTCCAATCGGCAGTGATTATCGATCCGCCCCATGAGATCGTCCATGTTAGTCGGATTAGACAGCATTAGATCCTCGAACAGTCGGCTTCTGTGGTCTAGGCCGAGATTACGGCTATAGTCGGGTCGCAACCTTGTACTTCATTGAAGAGCTCCCAATACCGAGCCGCGTATTGTCTCAGAGATTCGTTGGCCGATTTTCGCAATGCGAGGAGGGAATCTACGCCCTTATTCTGTCTGTTGCTGGTAACGAACCGAGCCAAGAAGGCAAGGGAGAGGTCCTTAAATGAAGGAATGGATTCCTTCGGCAGTTTGTCGAACCAGAGGAGTCCAAGCTCTCCTAAGCTAGAAGGGAAGAGCTTGCACATCAAGGCGTCATTAGAACTGTAGAGAGACATCATCTGCCGAAAATGCACCAGGTGCAGATAGGCATCCGTCTTTGGGTGGTCGTATTTGGTGAATTTCGGGGGATTGAAACCGCGCGGAGGACGGACCATGTCGATCTCTTTGGTGAAGGGGGAGGAGATAAGCTGGTCGTGTATGATGTCGCATTGTGATCGGACCTGCTGAATTTCGTGTTCGGCTGGACCTCCTCGCCTGGTAGTGAGTTGTGGCCTAAGATCTTGCCCACCGTGGTACCGAGGGGAATGTTCACGGTAATTACGGCGCCGAGGGGATCGGTCCCTCCATCCGCTATAACTTCTGTCCAGCTGAGTTACATGAATGGGAGTGACATCTGAGGCTGTAGTCGATGGAGAGTACAACTGGGTGCTGCTGACAGGTTGAGCCCCCAACCGTCTATGAACTGAGACCCGTCGAACTCCATGATCAACATCCAAGCAATGTTCAGGAGATGGAGTGCGAACCTGTTCTCAACCGCGTGCTTCGTCGAACCTTTCTACTTCGGCCTCGACTCCTAAGCACTCGAGAGCCAGGCGCTTCTGTCATTGTCTTCGCTCGGGAGAGCGTGTTTGATAACGCCTGCGTCACCAAGCCAGTGACGCTTCGCCGTTCTGGGGTGGCCTTATCGCGACTTTGAGTTGCGCCACCTCCTCCCTAACCAGTTGGAGCAGCTGGTCCTTTTCTGCTAACCGAGCTTCCAGGCCTGGCACGAACTTCCGAAAGGGGAGGTGGTGGAATTACTGACAATATTGCTGGGTCAGATCCGCTGGCAAACATTGCTGTGTTTGGTAAGAATGAGAATGAGGATGAGGATTTAAGATGAGAAGTCAAGTGGACTCCTACTGTGGTCGCCAAATTGTGGAGTCTAGAATCCGAGTTTGACTTCTCGGGCTGATATGGTGAACCCTCTCGATTATCCTGCAAAACACTAAACACTAAATTAGTACCGACCAGGGTTGGGTCTCCGGCGGGTACTCCGACGATCAAGTTAGCCTCAAATAAGAGCGAAAGCAACTTGAAAGTAGTCTTAGCGCGAATGTGTGTATGTAACTGTAGTACGAATGCCGTTGAAGTATTTATAGAGTAGGAACCCAACTGTCTGCCAGTGACTTTGGCCGAGAACGTAGGTTGCCGTCTGAAAACCATGGTGGTGTTGCCACGTGTCCCACATCCGTGCGGATTGGGGGGGCACACATGCACGTTCCCTTGAAAGGTGGAGGGCTCGTCTCCACGTGCCGAGGCCGAATGATGGGTGCTAGGGACCTTGGCCGAGTGAGAAGGTTTGTTCGATGTTTAACCGAACGATGATTCCGAGAGTCAATTAAGTAATTACGATCCACCTATCGAAGATGATCCTCCGGCTTTGGGGCCGAGCTTATATCTGGCCTGGAAAGAAAAGGCCGATAATAGAAGCCGATTGCATGTCGTTTAGCCCGTGAACCGAGAATCAGTAATATGATCATCGGGCCCAATTCCTCCGGGCCGAGCAAATACGGGGCGATGGTGATTGTGGGCCGAGGGCCCACTCTTCTGTATTTCGGCCTACTACAATTTCGCTAATGGTCTTGAATCGTTTCGCGGGGTTAAATTTAACAACCCCAAAACCAGTGCATCTTGTATGCTTACTGTTTCCCCTACCTTGGAAAATTTCTGAAGTTATGATCTTTAACGATCTTGTTTTCAAGAGATAGATAAGGGGAAAGGGAAGACGACCTAAGGTAATTGAAGGAGATAAATTGTAGATTAATGTTACAGTATGTCAAACGAGTTCTTTCACACACATGCGTATGTGCCAACACGTGAGGGCACGACCGATCTCAGAAATGCGGTTCTTGTTATACACGACCTGAAATCTACAGAAATCCTAGATAAAAAGGAACTCTGAATATGTTGGATAAAGTTTTAATGAGATATGAACGAGGAATCCAATGCTAATTCAACTTAAATGAGAAGTTTATGGTTGAATAAAACTCTAATGGTAGAACTCATAGAGGATAATGTCCTGGATAGAACCACCAGATTAAATTTTAGTGACCAATCAGAAAGCAGTCCTATCGGCAATCAGAGTCCTAAGAGAATTAGGGAGATTAAGTCACAAGTCCATAATGAAAGATATGTACGAACTCGAGCGCTAATAGAGAATATTAGTTTGATTTATGTATACTCTTGTGAATTTTGTCTGAGTTAATCATTGGAGCGCCACAGCTGGATTCTTATTGTCTTGCAGGTGATAGGTCAAAAGAGAAAGAGCATACTTTCTGCTGGATAAGTGAAATACTAATTTTCCGCATTGATTGAAAAATCACCCTTCTTACAGTGGCCAAATTATAGCATTACGTTCAGTTGATGGGTAAATTTGTGTTTTCTTAGGCTCTGAAGGATGAATTTGATGCTTCTTAATAATGCCATTTTGTTTTTCTTTATACGCTTTTTTTGCCATACAGAAATGTAGAACAATGCTTTCAGCTTTTGATATGGCTTTTTATAAAGAAGTACTTGCGCCAATCAATTGACCGCTTTAATCCATTCTCCCTTTCTAGCTGACCTAATTCCTGAAGTTGGGTGATATATCTGCAAATTCATGGTTCTTTGGCTGAGAACTAGTGTATATTTTTGCAATTCCCGTGTTGAGTCAGTATTATTTGTTCAAACTTGCTAGTATGCTAATCTTGCCGGCTTTGATTCCAATTGTTTTAGCCTGCTTTTTCAGCGTATTTGAACCATTCTGACAGATTTAGGAATTTTGCAAAATTAGCGGCTTGAAGATGAAAGTGGAAATCTGCTCCTGCAGTACAGAACATATTACAGATTATTATGATTGGGAACCACAAACCCTTGAACTTGGGTGACCTGTTTCTGCTGTAGTCCAGACTCCAGTAGTAAAAACTCTTCTTATGTCAAGTGTCTGCTCTATTTGTTTTATACAAGGTCTGAACCCACTTTGAAAATTTGTGCAGGTGCGACTCCAGTTGATCAAGTGACTGTCCCTGAAATTGCTGAGCAAGGTCTTTGTCATGTCACAGGATATTGCAGAAAATTCCGAGGAGGATTTGGCCTGGGGAACTTGTGTTCTATTGCGCAACACAAACACCATATCTGCGTACACGGTTAATGGTATTTTGCTGTCCTAAACAGAAACTTGAATTTCTTCCCTCGTTGAACCCAAAATATGCTACTAGTTCACATTGTTGTCACAGATTCATAATTTTTTGTAATGTTAGCTTTTCCGATGTTGGAGGTTGTATCAGCTTCAAGGTGCATTGTGTGTACGTGGATATTGGAACGCGCCCAGAGATATTGGTTTGTTTCAGAAACAGATTCAGCATATTGGCCTCTTTGGTTTAAAGGACACCCTTTATTTTCTTCAGGTAGTGGACAATTCAACATTGTTTTCGATCTTGCCATGGAAAATAGTTCTGACAATGGGACTTAGCTTATCTGTTTTCAACATACTGATCCCAGATAAGCCTGATTTCAATATTCTTGATGTTTCAGATGCTGAACTTGGGGAAATGCTCCCCAAAGGGACTCGTTCTGTACTAGTACATCAGTGCGCCAAGCTCCAAAAGGTCTCAGGAGGAGAACGACAAGGTTTCTGTCTTGCTGGCTTCTAGCATCAGTTATGCTTACAGCACTAATGACGCAGCTTGGATAGGAGCCGTTGCTAAAAAATTTAAAGGTACAAACATTTTTGCAAAGCAGTAATTCTTCTAGATTGATCCATATTGTCCTAAATCAGTCACTGATTATAGTGGAAAACGTGCTCCATTTTTCCCCCTAATTTGGCTTCTATCGAGAGAGTTTATGAAATACATTTTCTATGTATTCTTCTCCTACCACGAGGCACAATTTATAGGACACTCTCCAGACTAAAAAATAGAAATACAAATTAATCACCTAATTATGTTCCTAAACTAAATTCCTAATTATATTCCTAAACTAAATCCCTAATTATTTTCCTACCATATTAAATTGTCAACAAATCATTTCCTATCATATTACATTAAATCAAATCAATCAACACTCTCCTTAAGCTGGAGAGTATATATCATGAACAACCATCTTGCGACAAATAGAATCAATGTTGACTTTGGGAAGAGCTTTAGTGGAGATATCTGCAAGTTGAGAACCGGAAGGAACAAAGGGAGTAGTAATCTTCTTTGACTCTATTTTCGATTGAACAAAGTGACAATCAATCTCAATATGTTTGGTTCGCTCATGAAATACTGGATTATTGATTATATGAATAACATTCTGATTACCGCAATAGAGCGGAGTTGAACCATGAATTGGAAATCCAAATTCTTGAAGGAGTGTGCGTAACCAGGCCAACTCACAGGCGGTATGAGCAATTGCTCGATAATCTGCCTCAGCACTTGAATGTTCAACCACCGATTGCTTCTTACTCTTCCATGTCACAAGATTGCCCCCTATAAAGGTGCAATAGCCGGTGGTGGGCATCACTGTATCTTTCAATTCGAACGTGTCCAGAAGATTTATACAGAAGTTCTCAACCATAAGTCTTTTTAAGATACTTTAAGATACAAACGACTACTTCCATGTGAGGAACTCGAGGACGATTCATAAATTGACTCACAATGCTGACTCCGTAAGAAACATCTGGCCGAATGATAGTAAGATAAATAAGTTTACCTACTAGTCTTCGATACATCTCAGGATCATTAATTAACTCACCATAATAAGGCATCAATTTGAGATTAGTTTTTATAGGAGAAGCCATAGGTTTAGAATCAAGATACCATGTATCTGTCAAGAGGTCAATGGTGTACTTCCTCTACGATAGACTGATACTTGCTTTAGATCGAGCAACGTCAATTCCAAGAAAATACCGGAACTTACCCAGATCTTTAGTGAGGAAACTAGAACAAAGATGACTGATTAAAATCTGGATTACATGACTATCACTTCCGGTAATGACAATATCATCCACATATACAACCAGAATCACAATGCTTTTGTTGGTGCGTTTGAAAAAGACGGAGTGATCAACCTAAATGCAAGTCATACCATGAGAAATAACCGAGTTGCTAAATTTCCTGAATTAGGCTCTGGAAGACTGTTTGAGCCCATATATAAATTTGCGAAGATGATGAGAAAGAGATATCGGATTGGGGTATTATAACCTGCTCTGATACCATGTCGAGAGAGTTTATGAAATAAGTTTTCTGTATATTTTTCTCCTATGAAGAGGCACAATTTATACGACACTTTACAGACTCAGAAAAAGAAATACAAATCAATCACCTAATTATATTCCTAAACTAAATCCCTAATTATATTCCTACCATATTACATTGTCAACAAATCAAATCTTACCATATTACATAAAATCAAATCAATCAAAAGCTTCCATCCATATTTGATTCTGCAAATGTGCATACTCATTCTAGTTATGGGCAATGAGCATTTTAGGTCCTATACAGTAAGTGTTAGTGATGCTTAAGAAGAAACCCATGTTCAATAAATAGCAAAGGAAGCCCCATGACCTATGGTGCTCGCTCTTAGATATTGTCTTTCTGAATAGAAGGCAGAAAAGAGAGAGAACAGAAGTCATTGGTTTTGGTGTGTAAATGAATTTTTGGTTAGTATTGTACTTGAAATGCGTTCCATTGCAGACTGACCACTGACGAGAAATAAGGAACTTGAGAGGAATGCATTCCAGCTACTAGAAGCTAGAAGAGAGTAACGAGTCACCTCAGCTACTTAAATCTAAAGTTTGAAAGGCCGAAATCCAGCACTTAATATGGTGACATCTGTTTTATTTCCAGTCCCTTTAATTGTATGAGTTCTCTGTGGCAGCTTAAGCATGTCGCTCAGAAATTCGGAATAACCTTCTTTGGCAATTACCTGTGTATTGGTCGACTTTTGAAATTTTCTTTTGCAAGTGTTAAGCGAAACGACCGGCCGCAATGAAATGACCATCATTCAAAATATCAAGCAAGACAGTTTTTGGACAATGTTTTTATGAGTTGATCAGGCTAGACGACAGGGAGAAGGCCAAAAAAAAAAAAAAAAGAATTGACGTCTCTTGTGTGCTTATGAAAAATAATTCGCAACGTATCTCACTTAGAAACTGTTTAAAATATCCTCTTTGTTCCGTCTAGCTTTTGTTACTTGACCTTCCTCTTCACATATTTGAGCAGGATAACGTGTTTTTATGCACGGTTCGTTAATCTGAAGCCAAAGTTTGTTCTATTTTGAGGAGATAGAAGAAACTCAAGTTTCTACAAAACTTTCTCCAAGCCATACACCAAATTCTGCAGACAGAAGAAGGAAGTAAGAGAAGTTATTTGCAACGTAGCGAATCAGAAAAGAAGTGCTACAAAAGGTTCAGACATTTGGGTACCTTAAGGCGCACAACTTTTCTAACAGCCAGGATTAGGCCGGGCATGAGACTCTGCACATCTGTGATATCATGTTTGAGGGTATAAATCTGTGATCAACAGTTCTCAGATGAGATTATTATGCTAAGAGGGTGTAATTCTATGAAGTCTGAGTAGGATGACAACCACACCTCTCCTGGACCAGAAAAGTAAACTGTTGTACTAGATGGAAGCCCCGGAAGAACCATGCTGTGAACACGGACTCCATCTTCTCCCAGAACTTGCCCCCTTGCCTTGTAGGACAAAGAAGATGGTATATGAACGATGACACAAATACTTGAATAGAAAAAATTATCATGAAAAAAAGAAATGTTGAAAAGGATGCTAAAATCCAGCATTTCCCCTTCGGATTTCCTCGTAGTAGTTTCATTACTTGGTACAGAAGATGGGTTTTCCATATTCATGTTATTTGTTCTGATCAGACAAATAACAGATATTGTTGACTCATCTCATATTGGCTTCTTCACATCATAATGATTATACATGTAGGCTCAACGTGGTTTCAATCTTGAGTTTCTCCTTACCAAAACATCTGATGAAATATCCTGCTTGTTGTATATCTGACCGAGGTTTGAGAGGTTGTTGGCAATTTGTATCGCGTCTGATGATGGAAAATCCTGTCCATAGCCAACAATTCCAGTTTCATAAATACGCATATGCGAGGTATGGATATCTCTTTCTTTAGATTGTTTAAATTATATGTTACAAGTACAAAAGCGTACTAGTCTAGTCTATCTTTGTCTGAATGCATACAACAACGAAAGCTTATAATGCATATCCCTACATCAGGAAATAGCTCTACTCTAAACCCGAAATTCTTTGTTGGATTGGAACTTACAAATCAAAAAACATGAACATACGCGATTTACAACTTCTGAATGATGTTTGACAAAAAAAATTATGATGTTGAATATTACATTTATAATAGACACATAGGTGTACACTACCACAAGTGCACTTATTCATACTTTTTTTTTCTCCGTCATTTTGAAGAGAAGCCACAGGTTATAACGATTCTTAGAGGTTGTCACACACTTTTTTATTTCACTTTATCTTTGAAGAAAGGAAGATTTTGTTTTGGAAACTTATGAAAACAAAAGAGGGTGTATTTGTTGTACATTGTCTCAAACTAACATGCTGGAAAATGTGAACAGAAGGCTTGAAGAGGACCACAAAACCATGTGGGTTGCAAGCTTGCGGTCATTTGTATCTGATTTCTATATATTGGGGTAAGCTTTGTCAGCAGCTAACTTCAAACATGGTTTAATGTTTTAGATAATGGAATTTAGGTGTAATAAAATTTTCAGAATTGTCTCAAATCAAAGTAAGAACTATAGATATGATGTTTCTATTGAGTAAATTTTTTCTTTGACTTACCCCTGCATTTTGTCTGGACTCAACAATCTCGACATTGTTGTAGTGGAAAGCAGCTGAAATTGCAGCTTGCTGGAGGAGTATAGATCCTATGGACAACGTTGGTGCAATAAGACAGCCCTAACATTAAATTCCAAACATAAAGAATGAGAAAAACAAATAAACTTGTAACCAAATCACAAATAAAAGTGGTATATTCAGCACAGCATGATACAGGAAAAGAAAAGAAACCATGAAAGTCTCACCCTGCCCTCACCATGCTGGCTTTCTCACAGAATGCAGATAACGCTGATACTGTATCTAGTTTAATCCGAGGAACATAAACCACACTTTTCATGCCAAATGCTGTTGCCTGTATGAATTAAAAGAGTGGAAAGACATTGACAATGTGCAATTTCATATCTTTTTAAGTGTTATTGGTAGATGATAGGGCAATTGGAAGTTAGTGTTGATTAAGAGAACTAACTTGTTTTACGTTATCATAAACTGTGGAAGGGTCGGTAAAATCTACGACAACTGCTGTTTCCTTTGACTGCACAAATCACATTAGGTTTTCGTTACAACCCACAACCGAATGAAACTGAAAAAGGAAAAACAAGTTTGTGTGAAGATTAGTTGAAAGTAGAATACCTGAGATATTGATCCTAGTACCATTGTGAGATCATTCACTATGGGTATTTCAAGTGGCTCTTCCATGTCGCAAACCTATTAATTAGAAGTACACAAATTAGATGAAATGTAACACCAAAGAAAATGAGGGGAAAAAAACAGATGGTGCAAAGAATCAGATACATTTCCGATATCTTCTCCAACAAAGTGAGAATCCACTGCACCAGCCACTTCCATCCCTCTGGCCCTTGTTACCGAAATTACTGCTGCCCTTCCAATTTCCTTGGCTGCTCCATTTACAATTACCTCTTCCAACAAAAAAAAGATCTCTTAGTTTCCTGTAAATAAGAATCCATGATACAAGTAGAAGTAAATGAGAGATTGGAGTTGCACCTTAATGTTGTTTTGAGATGGCTGCATTGAGCAAGAGATCATAGACGATGACGTTCTTGGTTTTACATTTTGGTAACTTCTATGGTTTGTGATATGAAAATGGCTGCTCAAGGTTGCCATGGCTGCTCCAAGCTATGGTCCTGTATCTTATCTGGAAAGGGTTTAAGCAGCATGTAGATAAAATTTACTTTCCTATACCATTGCTGTTGTAGTTTTCAAGATAAGGTTTCTGTGCCTATTGTTAAGCCTTGTTTGGTGGGACTCCAGGGACAGTGACATTATTGATGCTTCATGTCTAGAGTTTCAAACGACCAAAGCCAAGTTGGGGCGGGGGGACACCAGCTACAAGAGTGGGCACTAGCATCTGGTCCAGGTCCAGCATTAGCTGTTTTTTTTTTGTTTCCATTTCCTATTTGTGGGGCATAAAATTGCAAAATTATTACACAGCTGTCTGTGGAGTATATGCATCCTTCATTTATACTGTTATCATCCATATTTCCTATACAAAACTTAGGTGGAGGAGTAGCAACTTCAAGTAGATGAAGGCAGGACTAAGCTCGTGTGTGTGTCCGCGAGGAATAAGTTAGTTTTGGTCCTCCCTGATAGTTAGTCCAAGGATTAATAGTCCTAGAATTAAAAACAAAGTTGTCCCTTGTTTAGTTTGGTGTAGTATTAAATTTAGTATAAGAAATACATGAGTTGTCCAGTGTTTGATTGTTGGGATAAAAGATAGGTTAAACTTAACATTTTTTATTTTACCCTCACCATAATATTAAAATGCCTTTCACTAGAAAACTGATTCCAATTTGGTTTACCGCGCTATCAGTTATTTTTCTATACTCAACTTCCTTCGAAGTACTACAGCAAGAACTATCCTTGTTATTGTCCATCTACGTAGAACATAAGATGTTCATTAGTGCACGTTCACACTTTTTTTTTTTTAAAATTACTGATAAACAAAATAATTAATCGACTTATGACAAAATCCACTCACAATAAAATAAATTATTAAATAAAGTTACTAAACATCATCAGAAATGAAGTAGTTCTTGCTTTAGAACAATAAGCAATGCAATAAAATATATCGGGAGATTGAAGGATGCTTCAATAATCGGCAATAAACATCATCTATTTGTTTATGAATTCTGTAGTGCTAATAGTAAAGCAAGCATGTGATGAAAGTTAATTGAAGGACCTGATTTACTCCGGATGGGACTTTGGATAAAAATTTAGAGACTCTTAGTTAAAAGTCCAAAGTCAACAACTTGTAATACAATTAATTCATTGAAAAATATACTAGAACTTGAAGTCCTTTTACACTATAATTCCAAAAATATCTTTACACTAAAAACACTAATTCTCTCATAATTAGATATTTTACATACTTATACTTTCACTTCACTATATATAAAAATTATCATATGTATTTTTTTTTGTGCGGTAAATTTTAACAGCCCATCCACCACCACCTCTCTCTCTCTCTCTCTCTCATCTGTCTTTCGCTTTCCTCCATTGGTCACTAAAAACCTATATTTTTTTCTGTATATATTCTTTCCTATCTTTTTAAGAAAATTTCTCATTTTCTCCTTCTTCTTTTCGTCATATAATGCGTCTTTACGAGTGCAAAGACATTTCCAAAAATATTTCAAATTATTAAAATTTACAAGAACAAAACTTAACCAAACGAATGTTTAAAAATGAGTAAAAAATTTTATTAAAAAATTATGTGACAATTCTCTTTATACTAAATTAATTGGTATTATAATCACTATCTTTATTATTTTTTCTTCTTGATTTTTGTCAAGTTTACGTTAAGATTTTTAGATTAATCATTGATTTTGACAAAAAAAATCTAACAAGTATAAAATATCAAGAAATGTCTTTCTTCTTGCCATTTGGTAATGGAGAACGTTGTAAAAAATTTCTCTCTATCTTTTCTTTTTTTGTAGGTTGATGGCATTTTATACTGGAAGATGTTATGGATATAAATCTAAAAAATTCATTCTTAAAGTCATAAAATCGGATAAGTGATGGGGACCTATCTATTTGGCTTAAACTAACTAAATTATTTATGTTTTGCCTTTACTCAATTTGTTTTTATATCTGTCATGTTTTCATCCTTTTTTTGAAATTTGTTGATCGCAACATATAACCTTATTTGATGTTATCTTAGATAGAAATATAGAGAATAAATTACAACATATAACATTATTTATTAATATGCTATGCATAAATATAGATGTTAATTTATAACAGATAACATTTTCTGTTTTCATATTATGTCAAAATATAGTATTCAAATTAAAACAGATAACCTTATTATCTTATGTAGAGATACAAATAACAAATTACAACGGATAGCCTTATCTGTTTTGATTTATTATTTTATTTTTACTATTATGCAGAGATACAGAGATAAAAATACAACAGATAATGCTATCTGTTGATATGTTATGCATAAATACAGAGGACAATTTATAACAGATAATATTATCTATTTTTACGTTATGTCAAAATATAGAGTATAAATTAAAACAGATAACATTATATGATGTTATCTTATGCAGACCTATAGAGAACAAATTAAAACAAATAATCTTATCTGATGTTATCTTATGCAGAGATACAAAAAATAAATTAAAATAGATAACTTTATTTGATGTTATCTTATACAGAGATAGAGAGAACAAATTATAATAAATAACATTATTTGTTTGGTTTATTATTGTGTTTTCATTATTATGCAGAAATACAGAGATGAAAATACAACAGATAACATTATCTGTTTATATGTTATACATAAATATAGAGGTCAATTTGTAACAGATAACATTATCTATTTTTATATTATGTCAAAATACAAAGTACAAATTAAAACAGATAACATTATTCGATGTTATCTAATGCAGAGATGTAGAGAATAAATTAAAATAGATAACATTATCCGATGTTATCTAATGTAGAGATACAGAGAATTAATTAAAATAGATAATTTTATTTGATGTTATCTTATAAAAAGATACATATAACAAATTACAACAGATAACCTTATCTGTTTTGATTTATTATTGTATTTTCATTATTATGTAGAGATACATAGATGAAACTACAACAGATAACATTATCTGTTGATATATATGCATAAAATGGAGGTCAATTTATGACAGATAACATTATCTGTTTTTATATTATATCAAAATATAAAGTTCAAATTAAAATCGATAATCTTATCTGATATTATCTTATGCAGAGATATAAAAAATAAATTACAGCACATAACTTTATCTGTTTTGATTTATTATTGTGTTTTCATTATCATGCAGAGATACAAAGATGAAACTATAACAAATAACATTATCTGTTGATATGTTGTGCATAAATATATAGGACAATTTACAGTAGATAACATTATCTGTTTATTATTATATTTTATGTAGATATACATAGGTCGTGAGGACGCAAATCATGTTTTGACTTATTTTTCATATTTTTTGATTTTTTAAAATTTTTGAACATAGTTTTTTATGTTTTAAAAATTTCTTATTGAGTCAAATCAATAATCAATAAAAAATAAAAAGTTACAAAAAATTAGTGTACTAAAATGTTATGAAGACAAATTATGTTTTGACTTTTTATTTTTATTTTTTTGATTTTTAAAATTTTTTAAACATAATTGTTTTTATTTTTTTGAAATTTTTTATCAAGAGAAACCAATAATCAATTAAAAAAAATAGATGCAAAATAAAAAATTACAAAAAATTAATGTATCAAAAGGTCGTGAGAGCACAAATCCTGTTTGGATTTTTTTAATTTTTTAACATAATTTTTTTATTTTTTTGAAATTTTTTATCGAGACGAACTAATAATCAATAAAAAAATACAAAATAAAAAGTTACAAAAAAATTAGTTCACCAAAAGATCGTGAGGGAAGAAATCATGTTTTGATTTATTTTTTTATATTTTTTTAATTTTTGAACACAATTTTTTAATTTTTAAAAAAATTTCTTATCGAGATGCACTAATAATCAATACAAAATAAAAAGTTACAAAAACATTTGTGTACCAAAAGGTGATGAGGATTTTAAGATTTGTTAAAATTTAATAAATTTGTAAAAACAGTAATTTTGTCAACCCAATGACCTAATTTATTAACACTTTTAAAAGAGTGGATCCTAATTACTTGTACTTTTAAAATAGTAGATCCTAACTCAACAAATAAATTAAGCAAGATTTAATGAGTTAATTAACTCAAGATTTGGAGTTTTAACTAATTTTTCTAAAAATTTATATTAGCACACAAAATAAAGATGAGAGATAGAAGGAGTATCTATTATAGAAGGGACATCTATTAACGGAAGATCTTGGAATTTATATTTTTGGAAATATTTTCATAAGCTTTTATAAATTGCTTATATTTTGGGTGGATTGGGTGAGAAGTTTAATTGAGTGATAGGTTTTGTGAGAGAGATTAATTCAGGGTCATTTTTTATAAAAAAAATTATTTAGTCCGGAGTATTGTTTAGTCCTTCAAAAATAATATTACTATCTAGATGGTATTATTTTATCTCATCAATGATTCACTATGTTAGTTAACTTGAACTTGTCAATTATATTCAGACTGTAATTAAATAAGGGCTTAAAACATGGTCAATCCTGAGTCAAGACTCGCCAAGCCACTGCCTTAGACTTCAATTATTTTCTCTATTTATAGGGCCTCCAAAATATGGAAGTAATAAATATAATATGCATTAGTATAATTAATTTTGTGGCTTAGTAATTCAGTGGTTAGGAACAATACCTATGG
Source organism: Arbutus unedo (assembly GCA_014822125.1). Taxonomy (NCBI): domain Eukaryota; kingdom Viridiplantae; phylum Streptophyta; class Magnoliopsida; order Ericales; family Ericaceae; genus Arbutus; species Arbutus unedo. The sequence goes on along the minus strand of JABCMJ010013516.1, from coordinate 16,718 downwards.
TCGTAAGTTCAACTCTCACACTCTTATTTTTTACTACAAACATCTATTTAGCTTTATATATATTATATTCGTGGATATATGTTGTGTTTTTTACTACAAACATTATATTCAACTTTATATATATTATATTTGTGTGTATACATGCTATGTACACACCCACACACATCACTCTTAATCTATTCTTCAAATTATAATTAAGTTAGATGTGTTTTGACTCAAGTATTTCTTTCTCAATTTGTCAACCTTACTTTCTTAACATCTATACATATGTAAATATCACTCTTAATTTCGCAAATTATAATTTGAGAAATTATAAATTGGAATGTGTTTTGATCATATACTTTTTATTAAGATTTTTAGGGTTTAGTAGGCCTCGTCATTTTTATTCTTGTCTTTTTTTCTCTCTCTCTCTCAATTTTTAGGAATTAACTAACTCCTATCCAATATTTTCATTTTAAATTTGATTTTTTTACATTTTTTATTCGCTTTGAATTATTTAATAAAATAGTTGAAAAGTAGGTTATGTTTAAATAAATAAATAAATTTTAACTTTTGTGGTGTTTTTTTGCTAACATTATCCATATTTTTTAAAGTAAGTTATTATTTGATTAAAGACAATGATAATTTGATAAATTTTGATAAACATTAGCTGAGAATAAATTTTCAAAATAAAATTCACACTTTGCCAATTATGTAATTAACGATATAACTATCATACAATTTTTTTTGAATGTTTTCTTATAAGATCTCTACTTCATTAATAGAATTACGTGGGTAGAACTTTTTAGTAGCAAGATCGAAACTTATTCAATTTGTGTGAAGCAACAAAGCACGTTTTAAATTTTTTATTGCAAGTTTAATTGAATTTTACTTATTTTCAGAAAGAAATTCAAAATATATAATGACCTTAAAATAAGGCCCCTAAGTTTTAGGGGCCGATCCCGACTTAAAGTGAACTAAAATAAAATAATCCAGTTTAGAGGTAAGCTGTCTACCAATCAAATGTGCACAAAGGGATTATCACTTTGTTGGCTTGTGCATAAATAACATCCAATATCTTCACTGGATTGATAATTTGAATCATGAGAGTGTTTTTTCTTTCTTAATTTCATAAGACTAATCATGAGAGTGCTGATGAAGAAAAGGGTTTGTTTGGCGTTCTAAAAGTATAATTGCCCCACTAAATATTATTATAAATGGGGACCTATATGCCATTCTGGATCTTTTTCTGAGACTAAATTAGAATTGTTAATTAGTATAATGAGTTTTGCTACTTGCTCATTCAAAATGTGCACACTTGGATTAGAGTCTTGCACACTAATACGTGGATGTATTTCATATATTGTCGTATTAATTCTGTAACTTTATAAGTTTGTAAAATGATGAAAAAAAAATAATAATCTTGCTTGAGCTGATGTACAACTTTAATTGTAGAGATCGTTCTAGCCATGAGCAGGTTGATACCCAACTAATAAATTCATGTGTTAGCTCTACACATCTACGCAAGTGCGTGTATTAGTGTGTGTATAATTATGTATATATGTTAGTAGAATGGATCCCACATAATCTCTCCACTTTCTCAATGATCAATACCAATTGAGAGTAGTACATGATTGTGGAGGACCAGTCACATTTCAAAAAATAAAAAACAATAATGGGTGTGTACAGATCAGCCATGGGTGTGATTCTGTCTAGGCTTATTGAGGAGGTTTGACTTGCTTTTATATTAATCATATATCATAAATAACTCTTGGACATTATTAACATTGTTGACTTATAGTAGAGTAATGTAGTCTAAATTTTTCACTGTCAGGGACCTTTCTAGTGTTTTTTTTCCCCCTTTTCACTGTATTCTTCACAGACTATTATTTGTAGGGGGTGTTTTTTTTCATTCTTCTTATAACCGAAGTATTCAGTTAGCTTGAGATCAAATTAGAGTAAAACTTGGAGGAGTTTTCACCTAAATTATCGACTAGTCATCAGGGCTCTGGTTGAAAACGACTGGGTAAATCCTCCAATGGCCCCAAGTATTAAGTTGTCGAGTTTCAATTATAGGATATTTGAGTTTATAACTTATCCGCTTTACTACTCGGACAATTTCTTAGGATTTTTGTAGGGTGTTTCTGCGGATTTTTTGAGGCACTTTTAAATTATATATTTAAAATTCATTACAATAACAAACACTTGTACACAAATTCTCTCAATTTTACATACACTTACACTCACACTCAAGGATGAATTCATGAATTTTAATCAATAGAGTCAAAATTTTCACTAAAATTACACAATAGTTTTTTTTATTAAACGATAAATATAAAGTCCTACCGATATATTAATTTAAATTAAGACACGACGATTTTTCTTATTTAAAAAATATCAAAAATAGTTGTTCTATAAGAAAAAAAAATTAAGAGGGACAAATTTACTACCTTTTAGTACTTTGAGTACTTTTACTTTGTGTGAAGACTAAAGAGAGGGGCAAGGGACAAGTGAGAGACTACAAAGAGGGCAAATAGGGCAAATTAAAAGGACAAATTACCAAAATATCTAAAATATATATACATTACTGAGGTATTTTTCAATTATTGCCCTCACCTGCTCACACTCTTCCTGAATTTGTGTGCAAGTAAATGTGTTTGTAGAGTTTTTATTATAGTTTTAACATATTGAGTTAGAAATTAAAGTAATTAAAGCAAAGGTTATACGTTTCTTCAATTTGCCAAGGAGAAATAAAAGATAATGAATATATTGGGAAATGACTATTTATTTGTAAAAGAAATTTAGGTTTTTACACTTATTTCTTTTCATATAAATATTCTTATTTTATTTAATTATTTATTGCGTAAAAAAATGTAGTAATCCAACTCCTAAAACTGGGATGTCTAGTTGATGAGCCTCTTGCCGGCATCAAATAAAAGACTAATGAATTAGCCACCAAAAAGGGAAGAATCTCAAGTGTTTTTTCTTATTAATCTCCCAAGTGAAGTGGGGTTCCCTTTCTCTACAAAACAAAACACGTGCTCTGACTAGAGACCCTCTGGGCTGGTTAAATGGAGGATCCATTCAAAATATACCATTTTTCTATTAAATTTTTATCCATTGGTGGTTGTTTTTTCGTTTTCGGTTTTGAAGTGCAAGTAAAATTCCAAAGACTTTACAACAATTAGTCTATTAATAATGGAAGAATTACATACTATCTGTTATGATGATCAAGCGTTGAGAAATCTCAGAAATTGTATTTGCTCTTGAATCAAAATAAACTAATACACTCACAACCCTCATTGATTTGTATGGAGAGTAAAGGGTAGAATTTTCAATCTAATTTATGTTACGTTAAATCCAGTCACTTAATGGTAATCACAAGTTTTTATATGATAGACAGAGATCCTTTCTCAATAGTCACAAACCTTTATGAGACTCTTTTTCAAGAGTCACATCCTTTTATACTTCCTTCCATCAAGGAAGTTATTTGACACCTTTTTGGATAGTCATCATTATTAATTACTTAAATCTAATATCCAAAGTTTTAATTAAAATACACATAATACATAAATATAATAATAGAATGATGTGGCATGTGAACCACACTTAATGAATATAAAACTAACATTTTTTCACTTGGCTCATACAACATATCAATTTTAAAAATCCTGAATAAAAGATATTATATGCTGAAGTTGGCCATACAATGAAAACTACCCAAATAATAACCTTTAGTTAAAAGACTTAACACACGAATCATGACGGTTATGCTACTAAAATGAGCATTTCCTTTCATGTATTACAATGTTTAAGTCTCTCAATAATTTGTGATATTATACTTTATGAATGACTTCCAACAAGCCACTTAGGTCCAAAAGTCTTAGCGGACTATCTGGCCCAATGGACAATACGTCGAATAAGATACTTTATGTGCACAAAGAAATATGTTCTTTTATTGACAATTCTAAGAGTATAGATAATAAAAATTAAATGATAATTAGCTAACTAAATCCATATGTTCTATATGTTTCGAAAATACTTTTACAGTGAGCCCTTTTGTCATGGGATCCGCAGTCATTAAATCTGTACTTATATGTTTTATAATGACCTCCTGTTTACTAACTCTCTCTCTTTAACAACAAGATACTTGATGTCAATATGTTTGCTTCGACTCCCACTTTTGTTGTTGTTAGAGAAGAAAACTGCAGATAAGTTATCACAATACATTCTTATTGGCCTAGATATCGAATCCACGATTTGAAGCCTTGTGATAAAATTCTTTAACCATACAGCCTGTGAAGTTGTTCCAAGTACACTATAAACTCTGCTTTCATGGTCGACGACGCCACAATTGTCTTTTTGGCACTTTTCCATGATATAGCACCTCCTGCTAGCGTAAAGACATATCCTAAAGTGGACTTTCTTGAATCTTGGCAATCAGCAAAGTCTGAATCTAAATATCCAACCACTTCGAGATAGTTGACATGCTTATATGTGAGCATTAAATTTTTAGTTCCTTGCAAGTACCTCATGACCTTTTTAGTAGCCCTCCAATGTTCTATTCCAGGATTGCTTTGGTATCTACCAAGTATTCCTATTGCAAAGGCAATATCAGGCCTTGTACAGACTAAAGCATGCATTAAACTACCAACAGCAGACGCATAAGGAATACTTAACATTTGTTCCTTCTCCAAATTATTTTTCAGACATTGATGTAGACTGAATTTATCACCCTTCAGAATAGGTGCTGCATTAGGAGTGCATTTACCCATTTCAAATTTGTCCAAAATTTTGTTAATGTAAGCTCTATGAGAGAATCCTAATGTTCTCTTTGATCTGTTTTTATGAATCTCTATGCCTAAGACATAAGAAGATTCACCCATATCTTTCATTTCAAAGTTTTGACTAAGATACTATTTAGTATCATGCGGCAAACCCAAATCATTGGTTGCAAATAAAATATCGTCTATATATAGAACTAAGAAAATATACATACTCTCACTAGTCTTAAGATATATACACGTATCAACAATGTTTTCCATAAAACCATAAGAAGAAATAACATTATGGAATTTTAAATATCACTGGCGGAAGGCTTGTTTTAGTCCATATATAGATTTCTTGAGTTTGCAAACCAAATTACTATCATTGTCAGAACAAAATCCTTCAGGTTGCTTCATATATAATTTTTCCTCAAGATCTCCATTCAAGAACGCTGTTTTTACATCCATTTGATGTAGCTCTAAGTCAAAGTGAGCTACTAATGCCATGATAATTCTGAACGAGTCCTTTTTAGAAACTGGAAAGAAGGTATTATGGTAATCAATGTCTTTTCTCTGAGTGTAACCTTTAGCTACAAGTCTTACCTTATATCGGTCAATGTTATCATTCGAGTCTTTCTTAGTCTTATAGACCCATTTACAGCCAACAACCTTAACTCCCTTAGGTAACTCTACAACATTTCAGACTTGATTTTTTGCCATGGATTCCATTTCTTCCTTCATAGCATCATACCATGAATTAGAATTTTCTCCATCATGGCATCAGTAAATGAAATAGGATCATCTTTAGGTCCAATGTCAAACCCAGACTCCATTAAGTATACTAAATAATCACCAGAAATAGCTGACTTTCTTACCCTTGGAATATTCTTAATTCCACAGCCTCATTTGAAGGTTGAGGGTTTTGAGGTACAAAATTCATATCGACTTGATTATCTTGAGGTGAAAGCTCTAGATTTGGGTGCTCAACAAAAACAACATCTTGGTTATCTTGACTAACAACCAATCTTTCGTCATTCACAGGTACAATATTGAAATCCCGTGGTTCCTCCCACTCAATTCTTTGAGTTTGACTCCCACTAATGTTAGTATCCTCAATGAATTTAGCATTTCTGGCCTCAACAATTCTAGGTGTTTGCAAAGGATAATAAAATTTATAGCACTTAGATTTTTCAACATAGCCAATGAAATATCCACCGACTGTTCTTGGGTCCAATTTCTTGATTTGTGGATTATAGACTTTAACCTTTCCTGGACAACCCCATATATGCATATGTCTTAAACTTGGTTTCCATCCTTTCCATAACTCAAAAGGAGTTTTAGGAACAACTTTAGATGGAATCCTGTTTAAGATATACACAACAGCCTTTAAGACTTCACTCCACAAAAATTTAGGAAGACTAGAATTGCTAAGCATACTTCTGATCATATCTGAAAGAGTACGATTTCGCCTTTCTGCTACACCATTCTGTTGTGGTGTACCTGGCATGGTATACTGAGCAATAATGCCTTCATCCTTAAGAAAATTGGCAAATGAACCCGGTCTTTGTCCCATCTCCGTGTATCTATCAAAATATTCTCCATCCTAATCGGATCTAACGATCTTGATTTTCTTTTTTAATTGTTTCTCTATTTTCCTTTTATATTCCTTAAAAGCATCAAGTGTCTCAGCCTTATCAAAAAGAAGATAAAGATACATAAATCGAGAATGGTCATCAATGAATGAGATAAAATATCTCTGACCATTTAAACAAGGGGTAAGAAATTCATAGATATCGGTATGAATGAATCCAAGTAATTTTTCACTCCGCTTGGCATCTAAAATGTTCTTGTTGGTTTGCTTTCCTTTGATGCAAGCCACACAAGTACCAAAGTCAAAAAAATCTAGAGTTGCAAGAACTCCATCTTTTACTATCCTCTTAAGTCTATCTATAGAGATGTGTCCTAATCTCCGATGCCACAACATGGAAGACGTTTCATCAATAATATTACGCATAGTGCCAACGTCATCATGCAAAGTTAAAAGATTTTGTTCAAAAATAGGATCTAGATTTATTTTATACAAACCATTAACAAGAGAACCAGAACCAATAGAAGAAGAACCTTTAAGCAAATGAAATTGTCGTCCAATAAAATTAAATTCAAAACCAAATGGTACAAGGTTAGATACTGAAATTAAATTCCTAAAAAAGGAAGGTATGTAAAATGTATTTGCAAGATTCAAAATAAAACCATTGTTTAAAACTAGTCTAAAAGTTCCAATAGTTTCGACGTGCGAACACATCCCATTATCTGAATAGATGCTTTGTTCACTTCCCATCGGTTTTCTTAGACTGAGGAAGCCCTGCATGATATTGGCAATATGAATTATAGAACCCGAATCAATCCACCAATCATTTTGATGAACATTAACAAAATTGGACTCATAACATACAAGAGATAAAAGATTATCTTTTTTTTCCAGCCAAGCTTGATACTTGAGACAATCTTTCTTCATGTGTCCAGGTTTCTTACAGAAGAAGCAAACATTCTTTTTTCCTTGACGCTTGAATAATGACTTCTCATTTTTTTTTTCCAATTTGGACCACTTTTGTTTTTCTCACTTTTGCCTTTCTTTCCTTGCTCCCCTTTATGTGTCACTAGATGAGCACTTCTTAGATTCTCATACTTAAGTCTCTCCTCTTCTTGAACACATGGCAAGAAGTTCATTAACGGACCATTTTTTGTGTGTGTGTTATAAGTATTTTGAATGGTCCAAATTCAGAAGGGAGAGAATTGAGTATGAGATGAATAAGGAATAATCGGAAATTTCTATCTCTAAGGACTTAAGACACACTGCTATGTCCCTCATTTGCATAATGTGCTCACGCACATTTTTAGAATTGATATGCTTCATACCTGACAATTTATTCATTAGGGTGCTTGCAGATGCCTTATCAGAACTAACAAATTGTTCTTCAATAGCATTTATGTAGTCTTTCACCTTATCACATGCTGGGATTGAATTTCTGATGCTATGACTAACATGAGATTTGATATGCATCAAACTCAAACGATTAAATTGTTTCCATTTATCATAGGCAGCCTTATCTGCTTTTGAACTCTCATCTGTAGGTTTTGGTGGTTCATTCTCACGAATTGCCAAATCGAGGTCTATACACCCTAATGCCAAAAGGACTTTCTACTTCCAATTCGAAAAATTGTCACCACTTAAAAATGAAATACATGAAGACTAACTAGAAATCAAAGAGGTAGTAACAACTACAATTACCAAGAATATAAAGCTATAAATGCTTTGAAACAATTAACAAAATTTGAATCAACCAATGTCAAATTCACTAAACAAACCTAAATCTTCCTGTGGGTAAAGATTACAACACGCATTAGATTTGTTAAGACTTCAGAAGAAGACTAGCAAGCAAACACGAATAAGAAAAGAACCTCACCTGTGGGTGAAAGATATCTAACCTATTTTAATGTTCAACTTACCATCTTAATCCAATTATGTAATATTACATAAATAACTACTTCCCTGTGGGGCCAAATAATTATTTCTAAAAACATAATTGCAAAAGTAGAAATGCCAAAAACACTTACGTGATTCAAATTGAAATCACTCAATAACAAAAACTTTATTTTAAGACGCTGTGGCTACTCTTAAAATAAAATAAAAAAAAAGAAAACTAATTTGGCATAATGTAAATCGATCCTTATGTTTATATGTGTGTGAGAAATCCGACTCACAAGTAACAATACCACCCAAAATGCTATTTCTTGATTCAGATGTTTGGATTAGCACACTGAACTTCTTATCATCTTTGTTCATGAGCATATAAAAATAGTTTCATGTGTATGGAATCTAAATGTTATGAATGAAGTTTGGACAACATGCTTTATTTTATTTCTAATGAAAATGTTTAGAACAAATAAATTCGGGAAAAACTTAGTGGCGATTGTTCAAGCAGTGAATTCAATTGGTATGAACATTCTGTGGATTTTCCCAATTAGTATTAATCTCTCAGTGAAATAGTGGACCAAGCGGCACCTCTTATTTTATTTTTTTTAATTCCAGAAACAGCACTTCATCCATTATCGAAACAGTAATTGTGATCGTTTAATTACCTTTTGATTTTGGATCTGGTTTTCACAGACATAGCATATACTTCACCCATAAACTAATGGCTGGTTAGCCATTTCCGGAAAATTTTAAACGGTGTCACGACGGGAGTAATTCAGTGTGTTGTTAAAACAATGCAACACTAGTAACCGTTTATGGAAAAACTTAAGTAGTGCCGCTTCAGAAAAATTTACTGTAAATGAATAATTAATTCTAATGGTACAGTTTTTTTCTTATACTCATTATTCGAACTTGTAATTAATTTAAAGCGACAGAATATTTGATTTATATGTGTCTATTAAGAAATGACAAAACTGTTGAAAAAAGTCAACTTCTTATCCAAAATTTTGAACAAACTTCTGTGTAGGGAGGAGGCCTAGGGGCTAATTAGTGCAATGTATTGCATAAATATATCTTCTAGAACCATACACGGATTAACATTCATTGAATGTTGGGAAGAATAATTCTTGGATTTTTCACAAATCTAAGATATGGGATATTAAGTGACCACAAGTATAATCACCAAACACCATAACGGAAAGGTAGATTCTGATACCAATTGATAAACTTATATGTGGGAGATGTAAATAAAACTCTTAATAGCGAAAGAATTACATATCTTCTGTCATGGTGATCAAGCGTTGAGAAATCTCAGAAATCGTCTTTGCTCTTGAAGCAAAATAAACTAATAAACTAATACACTTATAACCATCACTGATTTGTATGGAGAGTAACGGGTAGAATTTCCAATCTAATCTATGTTACATTAAATCTAATAACTTGATGGTAATCACAGATTTTTATATAGATAGACATGAACCCTTTCCCAATAGTCACAACTCTTTATGAGACTCTTTTTCAAGAGCTACATCCCTTTATACTTCCTTCCATTAAGGAAGTTATTTGACACCTTTTTGAATAGTCACCATTATTAATTGCTTAAATTACTTAAATTTAATATTCAGAGTTTTAATTAAAATATACATAATACATAAATATAATAATAAAATGATGTGACATGTGAGCTACACTTAATGAATATAAAACTAACAAGAAAGAGAAAGAAAACTAACAAGAAAGAGAAAGGGGGATAGAGAATTCAGTTTGTAGTATTATTTGCCAATAAATTTGTTTTTTACTGTATTTAAGAAAATAAAACAGAAAACAAAACCATAGCAAAAACCATCCATATTCAAATAAGAGAAGTGAGTAGGGGTAAAATAGGTATAGGACCACAGTAAGTAGCTTGTAAGCGCATCGGTCAATAAGAAGAGCAGGATATTTTCATCCAAATCATTATAGTCCACAGATTTATGGTATTTAGATGGTTTAATCTTAGGACCACCTAGTACCCATTGGCTTTTGCGTAAGGTCAACACAAATGGTACACTCACTTTTAATTCTGTCTGTCTGTCTCTCTCTCTCTCTCTGCAATCTGCACATATAGAAAGATACTTGTGGTGGCGGCATGGAATTTTATCAAATATATGGCCATATAAATTACTCTGAAAAGTAAATTGTATTGAATTCCAAAACCAATGACCCAATCTATACATTTTTTGATGGATGTAGAATATTAAATTCTTATTGAATTGATAGATTGTTGAAAGTTTTGTGTCTTACTGATCCACAACTAAACCTTTGCTTGGGAAATAATTTATGCAATGTTTTTTAAATATCCATAGTAGATTGCGAAGCTATAAATTGTCTAAGCGACATAGTCTTTATTTGCGTACATGAGAATATTTATAAGGATGACAATTTCATTTGATTCGTCTTGCTCCGTCTTGTTTTTCGCCCTGAACAGATCGCGAATTTAGAAATTTTTTCAGAGGCAGATAGGATTCTGAAATGACTCCTAAATTTTTTTTGAAGAATGGGTAGAATTTGGAAATATGTACCTCTATCCCCACTCTCATCCCGTATTTATATGGACCATAACCATAATTCATTCTTACTTTTTAGGTTTTAACTTTACTTTTATATTTTAGACTTTTAAAGTTTAAAATTTCTGAGGAATTGAGAGCTCGTTGGGACCACACAGTGCATGGCATGAAATTCATCTTATCAGCTCAGTGATTTTTTGAATCGTCTCCTATAATTTTATTATATATATTGAAAAAAATTAGTTTTTATTTTTATTTTTAGGATATTCGTTTTCCGTTTGGAGATTTCTATTTTTCATTTAGGGCTGAGGTAGAGGATAAAAAAAAATTTAGTCAAAAATTAGAGACAAAGACAGTGATATCCATTCCTGATCGGCCTGTTATTGTTACTAAATGTTTATTCTTTGTTGAATGTATACAGTGTACCCTCTCCATTTTTCTTTCCTTTTCTTATTCTCTTTTTTTCTCTTATTTTATTTATTTATGGAATCTAGCTCTCTCCCCGACAGACGCACAAATACAGCCTATCAATTCCACAACTACTTGAACCATCACTACTACCCTTTTAACAGTCACGCTCGGAAATGGGTTTTGCACTTTTATTAGATTATGATAATAATTGAATTATTATTTGATTAATTTTTTATTTGAATTTTTTAAACGTATTTTGTGTTGTATTAATTTTTTGATGGTTATTGGTTCATGTTGACAAGAGATTTAAAAAAATTATAAAATTATGTTTAAAAACTAGAAAAAAAATCAGAAAAGACAAACAAATAAACCCAAAACACCGTATTTTTTGGTTTATTTTTCATCTTTAGTGAAATTTTTTAGTTTTTAAACATAATTGTATACTTTTTAGATTTCTTTAATCGATATGAACCAATAAATCATAAAAAAATAAAAAACACGAAATTTTGTGAATAAAAAATAATTAATCTACATAAATTAGACCAAATAGAACCTTAATTGGTCAGATATATATTAAATATAAATTAATTAAAAAAAAGAGTGATAACTATTTTTACAAAATAGAAACTCTAAGAATAGATGTAAAATAAATTCGTTTAGCTTATTCTAGAAATTTATGTCAATATAAGAGATGGTAAGAACAGGAACAAGCTTCTAAAATTATTAATTTGTTAGTCACATGCGATGACAACAACACCCTATTTAAATCATCCTTGCCAACATCACTTGATTCCATTAAATAAAATATGCTGCTAATATTGTCTTATTTGATTGTTTAACTCATCAACCACCAAAAAGAAGACTTCAACAAACTTTAAACTGTTCTAACAACTCTTTTAAATAATCACGTAGGCTCTTCAACAAATAATATTTAATTATGTTACACTTATAATTTACATTTTTCACCCTCACGATCTCACAAATACCTTATTTTTTTAAGAGCTCGTATAATAATTAGTCAGTGTATAGTAATTCACTATAATTCCAAGAATTGTAATTAAATTTGTGTTTATGATTATTTATTTATTTTAAAAATAATCTAAGTATTTAAAGAGCAGTGATTTTCATACTTCATGTTTTATTATTGCATTTCCTTTTTTTATCGCTTGCGTATCAAGCTTACAAGATTGTCGTTGTTTAAGCGGATTGTTTAACATATTAGAAGACAATAAGGTAAAATTTTAAATGCAAGAAGTCAAAGAAAAACGTGCTATTCTTGTTAAAAAGGAGTTTGAAAATCAAATACTATAAATAAATAAGGTAGATTATCAAATAAACTCTGAATATTGGAAACATTGAGGAACCGACATTTAAATTTCAAAAAAAATAATTTTCATAAATTAACAATCATAAATTACAGATTAGTTTTAATATAGAATTAATTTAAAAAATAATAATATAATACCGAACCGAGTCATGTGTATTATAATTTTCTAAATATAATACTGAACCGAGTCATGTATATCCAGAACAACAATTACTATGGCCCATTAACTATATGTGTGGAGTATTTTTAGTATCAGTGCCCCCGGGACATTTGTTAAAAAATAATTAATAATTAAATTTAAATTTAAATTTAATGAACCTTGAATCAATTGCATCCTAATCAACAACTATCTAATTTTGAGTATAAAATTAATGACACTCAAAATATGAATGAATATCTAAAATAATAACTACAATATTTGTAAATTCGAATTTGTACTGATATTCCTCAAGAAACATATATTTTGAGTGAGTAATTTTTTTTACACTTATCAAGAAAAAAATTGAACAAAGATAATGTTGGTAATACTATTATAGTTATTACTACAATAAATATAAATAGTTAAAAAATATTATTCATCTAACAAGCACCATAAATTAACTAGTTCACTTAATAATTTTTAATAACAAATAACATAATTTATTACACCCTTAACAAGTGCCCTTAGCACCATTTAGCCTTTGTCTTATTAATTAACTAATTTAATTATTCTCTTGAATATTATACTTCAGTGGGTAGGTACCTTGTCGACAATCTTGAGCTCCATTTGGCCTCTATAAATTATTGAGATTATTTTTTTGTTTTTATTTAATTTTTTTTATTTTTTATTTTAGCCTTAATATTTTATGAATTATTAGTCTGTCTTAATAAAAAAAATCTAAAAATTATAAAATGATGTCTAAAATTTAAAAAAATGTCACTAGAAACGACGAATAAATTTAAAAAAATTTATTTTGGAAATTTTTTGTCTTTTTTGATATTTTTTTAAAATTGGTCAATTATTTATAACTTTTTTAAAAACTCTTGTTGAGATGAACCAATAATCCACAAAAAATTGATGAAAGAAAAAAACTTACAAATTTTTTTACATAAAAACGAAAAAATAATTCAATAATCTAGCAAAGTCAAATAGAGACAATTACTTTGAACCCGAGATTTACAAAGCAAAAAAATCCCCCCAAAAAAAACAACTGAAAATGATTATTATAAAAGATTAAAAGTCCAATTAATAATTAATTACTTGTCTAATCGTTATTATTATTATATAAAAAAATAGCAATGGACAAAGCAACCGACGGCCGCCCTTGCCCTTGCCCTTGCTTTTGCTTGTTTTTAAGCATTTGATTTGAAAAAAATGATTAGAGAGAGTAGGTTACCATCTCTATCTGACTACGTACGCCGGGAATAAGAATATCTATTAGCAATAATTTGGGTTATGAACGGGACGTGTAAAATTAAATAAGATTAATAATAAATACATACCGTAATAATATAATTTAAAATGCTTAGTTTTCACAGTATCTACAACTTAAAATATTTTTAATATTTTGTTTTGAAATTTGATTTCTTTAGTGAAGTATCAAGATTAATATCTCTATGACTTTAATTCGATCAATATTCATTCACTCTTACATCTAAAAAATTAAAATTCAAGAACCCTTATAGTTAAAAATAATTAAGAATAACTTTTAAAAGATAAATTGTCTAATTATTGGTTATTCTGCCATCATTTTATCACGAAAAATAATCTCAATATTTTTTGAATAAATAAATAAATAAATAATTTACAAAATAAATTAGTTAATGCAATTTGAAATATTTATCTACCTATACTACAAACAAAAAAAATTAACTTAATATTTAAAAATTAAAGATGAGTAAAAGATATGATATTTATTAATTGAATATATTTTAGTCAAAAATAGATTATCAAAAATCTATTGAAAACCTAACCAAGAAGCATACAAAAGTTTCAATAAATAATCTGAATCGGAGTATAAAAAATTCAATTAAAACACTTCCCTATCTTAATATTATTATGAACATTAAAAAAAATTAAGATTTTTATCTAATTTAACTTTTCAACTGGTGAATATGAATGTGAGTAAAATTTAATAATTCATATATATCCAACTCGATCCATCGTAAAGATATTATAAGAATAAATTCTTCTACACCAAAACAAATACTACCCATCTAACAAAATTCAAACATATTTAGTATAACCCGTTACTTTTCTTGCTCTTATTCTCATCATCAAGTGACCTCTTTTAATCTTGTTATTTTACTATTTTATGTTGTTTGATTTTATTTTTAAAGTCAACCTACTTGACAGTTCAAATTGAAATCTCCTAGAAGATTAACCAACTCGTTGTCTTCAAATATTAACCTGTCTAGGATGAATTGTTTAAAATTTGTCCTCAACTCGATCAATTTGTTTCAGACACATTCTTACAGCTACAGTGACAAAATCGTTGGTCTATAATCGTGGGTGCCAACATAGTTGTGATTCATGTTTTATCGTGTGATGTTAAATGCTTACTTTCTATTTAATCTTTTAAACAATTCTCAAAGATTAATAAATTTCTTTTAATTAGCAAAAAATAAACACTTTGTGATTATATAAATATATCTTGACCATTATTTGTGTAATTTTCAAAAAAGTTTCTAAAATGTATTTATAAAAATAAGCGTAAGTTAAAAAAATAAGTGATACTTTATTTTTAAAAATCAAAGTCAAGGATAATGTGGAATGATATAATCATATATTTATTAATTTGTAAAAATTGTGGACCAAAATCTTTTAAAAATCAAAGTCAATGTATATTTATTTCTATGTTGATCTGAAAATTAAACCATGTGTAATATTTTAAAATATTATGCTTCCTTACATAGATATATAAATACGCAACTATATATGTATATATATTTGTGTTTGTGTGTAGATATAGATAAGTAAAAACACATAGAAATAAAATTATCACGTATAAAGCATGGAAAGTTTTTTGAATTTGAATTAAAAAAATGCAGATTTTATTTGATTTTTCTAAGGTAACATCTATTACTATAAGATTTTGATGACAAATTAATTAATTTTTGTCAATTATCGTATTCAAGGCGACTCTCAAAAAAAATCACTCTATAATGATATAGTATACAAGATTAAAAAAAAAATAGATGCAACTTCTGAACCTGAGATTTACAACCAAAAAAAATCCCAAAATAAACAACTGAAAATGATTATTATACAAGATTAAAAGTCCAATTAATAATTAATTACTTGTCTAATCGTTATTATTATTATATAAAAAAATAGCAAATGGACAAAGCAACCGACGGCAGCCCTTGTCCTTGCCCTTGCTTACTTTTAAGCATTTGATTTGGAAAAAATGATTAGAGAGAGTAGGTTGTACCATCTCTATCCGGCTACGTACGCCTGGAAAAAGAATATCTATTCCCCCAACGAAAGATCAACCGCCACGTGAAAAACACCAACCGACAGTCCAGATCGGCCACGTGTAGCTCATCGAAAGCTTCGTTTCGATCGTACGGCTTAAAAGTGTCGGTGGCCTTGTGGCTCCCCATGGAGGAGAGAGAGAGTCTTGGACTCGGGGAATACTATTTTCAGTTTTACAGACAATGACATGTGTAAAACAAAAAAACGTGACGTAATTGACTGAGTCGTACTTGATTGTGATTGGGCATATGACGTGGGGAGTCGATGAGGTACTGTATTAGATTCCGTGCATTTTATTTTCTTTATTCGGCATTTTGTTTTGATAGCGGTACATGGGTAGCGCAAACATACCCGAGAGCTGTAGGAAATACCGGTAAAGTTTTTCCGGGTACAATTTTGTTCATTTTATTTAAATCGGGGTGGATATTATTTTTATTTTTATTAGTTGAGGGAATGTAAGCCATGTACGTCTAATATATATTTTTGGTAAGGATATAATTGATACATTCTTTCCCAACCAATAAGGAGGAGAGTAATATTCACTCGACAGTAAATAAAATCAAATTTAATTTTTCCAGGGATAATCTTGGTAATAGTATTGTAGTTATTGCTACAATAAATATAAGTAGTTAAAAAATATCATTCATTTAATAAGTATTATAAATTAACTTGTTAACTTAATAATTTTTAGTAATTGATAAAGAAAATGCTAACCACTGAATAATATATAAAAAATGTATCGATATTCGTAAATTAT
>JABCMJ010013501.1:0-21314 GCA_014822125.1 Arbutus unedo | reverse complement strand
TTCTCTCACTCTCCGGGCCTTCTCTTGGATCTTCAACGACGTCGTACTTGGTCCCGTGCCTTTTGCTTCGTGCTTGAGTCTTCTGACATGTATTTAGCGCTTGAAAACCTGTATGGGAGCATTGACATCTACACGTGCAATATACGTAAAACGATGATTTTCCATACGCCTAGATCTTAAAGTGGATGTTTTGAGCCATGTTAGTCTATCATTTAGTGCCCTCAACATACCACATTCTGGATGTCATTCACGGAGAGAAATACTTCACTCTACATGTTCTATGACAAAAAAAAAAGTTATCAACGTAGCATTCATAATTGCCTGTATGGCATAACTTTCCAATTCAACACTGAATAAGGTGCAAACAACTTCATATTGGGCACAAAATTCACCAATGGTGATTTCTCAACACCTTAATATTACTGCTATGTTAATTTTCAAAATTCATTCTAGAAAAGAATAACTTTTCCAAAATCAAGTACTCATCATATTTTTTTCATGCTACCAATGACAAAACATAAAACTTTTTTTCCCTCCGTATGTGTACAAACTTCAAGCGACACATATCACTAAATCAAACCCAATGATTTAGTGCTTCTTTCAATATATTGAAAAGAAGTCTTTATCATTTTAACTTTCAAACCGGCAATAACTTGCCAACTCCGCTCACTCTTATCAAATAGAGTGGCATGATCCTGAAGGATCACTGTTGGAGCACCAACAGTTGTTGTTACACCACTAGGGATAATGCCACAATTACTATTCCTATTTATCATAATAAATTCAATTTTTCCCACTAAAAAATACTACTAGCACTATGCATCCATATTCAATAATGGCAATAAATGCCAATCTTAATGAGCAATTTCCCGTTACAACATGTTTTACATTAACGAGCCACATAAGAGCATCAATCTCTCAATAACTTTGTAATAAAGTTGAGAAATAGTTATGACAAAAAGTTTATTTTCCTCGATCTCTTTTAAGTTATAAATGCCTAATTAAATTAAAAAATTTAATCACAGTGGGAATTTTTTTCAATTCCGAAGAATTTTTATAAAATTCACCACATCACACAACATGTGTCCTTAATTTGTGAAAAGCAATAAGAATACAAACTCAAACCTTGCTACATTCTCAACACTATCACCCACAAAAAGCTTTCAGTATCATCCTCCATTTTTCCAAATTAGGACAGAAAAACTGGATATTCACAAGAACATTTATACATGAAGTATAAAATTAGTCTTGCATAAAAAATGATTCAGTTTATCACAAGACTTTCTTTAAGTGTTTTAGGTTGATAGGAGGTGGTTCTTGGCATTAATCACTAATTAATATAAGAAACCTTCAATTTCTTAATTGAGTTGACTAATTTGATCAAACTGTACCTTTGCTTGCGTCCCTTCCTTTAGAGAGGCTGAGAACACCATTCATTGGTCCATGCTTTATCTTGTAATTCTCCGATTACTATATTGCTTAATAGTCTATTGCTTTGCAAGTGTTCCTTCTACTTCATGATGTATCGACTCTTGTCCCTTTCTTAGACCATTAATTCTCGAATCTCGAAGAACAAAACCCATATAACTGAATCCAATGAACAATAGTCGTTTTCCTAGAGAGAAAACTTCCTTCGATATGTCAAATAACAATGAGGAATCATGAGAAGTAAGAATTGATGAAGCTTTCTCTTTCTCTTTCTCTCAATCCAATGAACACTAGTGCTCTTGGGTCTATTCCAACCGGTGTTGCTTTCTTTGCCTGGTCGAGAGACCTCTTGGGTCGTGCCCGACTGGCGTTTTCATTCTTTGCATAGTTTGGGGACTCTTGGGTTTGATCCAACCATGTTGACATAACTGCGTAATGACTTCTCAACAAAGATTTGCACCAAGTTTTTGCCAATAGAAGATGTTTTATTCATGCGGAAAGGAGGAAGTACAAGTTGACTTGTGGATGCGTCCTCTCTAGTTCAGCCCTTTAGAGTTGTGGATACATCCTCTCAGAGTTGCCACATAACAATCCCTGGCATCTACCCGGTCTTTCTTATGCTCCCTCTTCCCATTTCTGGTCGGGAATTTCATCATCAGGTGTTAGGTAGAGGTGACGACCTTTAGGCTATTGAGTGCAGTTCATCCTAGGATCTCATTGTTGAGGGGCGGCCCACTACCAGGAATGTTACTATCTTGGTGATTTGCTTGGGAGAGGTCCCCAATGTGATTGGCAAGTCGATCGCTCCAAGGGGCTGGACTCGCTCCCCTAAAAAATCGACCAGTGGGGAGCAGACAGGCTGCAACATGCTGTCCTTGACCTCTATTTTTTTGGAAAGTTGCCCCGAAGAGGATGTCGATCGAGCTCCCATTGTCAACCAATTCCTTGCTAGTGAGGTAGTTCCCCACTACAGCTGTGATAACCTGGGGGCCATCATGAGGCTGCTGGACCTTTCTGGCGTCGTACTTGAAAAAAGTGATCAACTCTTCCACCTTTCTTTCCTTCGCGGACTGCCTGTCCATGAACACCTCCATCATTCCTTTTGTCCTTAGCCTCTAGACATGAGCCTTCTGAGCAAAACCTGGCTCCCCTCTATGGGTAAACCCCCCGAAAATCATTCTGATTTCACCAATGGGTTGGATGGGCTCCAACTCCCAGTGTTCCTCCCAGCGCTTATCCAATCTCCTTGGCTTTCCTTGGTGTTGTTCGCCCCTGTTATGTCGCTCAGTGATGAACCCATTTACTTTCCTCCTTTGGACCAACTCCTTGATTTGGCGCTTCAAGTCAAAACACTTTGAGGTGTCATGCCCGTGATCCCAATGGAAATGATAGTATTTTTTGGGATCCCCATTCACGGGGTCAGTTTTGAGCCTTTTAGGCCACTTCACTTCTAGCTCTTTAGCTATATGATGCAAGACCTACTCCAACAGGGCCTTTAGAGGGGTGAATCTTTCGAACCTCGCTCGAGTTCACTTTCTCTCTTCTTGGATTCCCTGGGTGCTCCGAGGCTATTCTCTTCAACAGGGCCGCCTTGCGTCCCTTGATTTGGGTACTTCTTGATGGTTTCTTCCACCTTTCTCCCCCGTGCTATCATTGCATCCTCGGCATTCAAGTGCTACTATGCCTAGGTCATCAACTCGGCCATGCTCGCTGGGGACCTCTCAGACAAATGGTAGAAGAATTGGGTGGGCTAAAGACCACCCATGAAAGAAGTGAGTGTGATCTTGTCATTGATGAGTCATTGAAGCGTTGTAGGAAACTTTGCAGCGATTCATCTCGGTGTTGCTTAATGTTCAGTGGGGAGGTGGCCGACCGGCAAAGCCGTCATCCATTGTAAAAGTGATTAAGGAATTACTAGTTCAACCAAAGTTATCAATCTCGTACCGACAGGTGTACCGGTTTTGCTATTGGTACTGTACGTACCGGTACCAGTGTGTAGCGGCGTATCGTTTCAGATTTATCGCTAAAATTAATATACATATTTCAAATAATATTTTTTACATAAAATCATATTGAACATATAAAATAAAGTATCACAATTTAAAACAAATAACTAAACATAAAAAAAGATAATTTTAGCCTCAATTTATGTTTAATTACCCAAAAAATATTAATTGAATTTTTTTAAATACGGACCAGACCGGTACGGTACTAGCCAGAACAGCCCGGAACACGCCAAAACAGGCCGAAATGAAACTCCGGTGGTCCAGTACTATTACAAGAGCGGTACAGGACATGATTAATAACTTTGGGCTCAACTGTTCAAACTACTTGACTGAGTCGGTCTTCAACTTGCCAAACTAGGCTCGTGCTGGTCCCCTCAGCATAGTGGAGAAGGTCCGACACATGACTTCATCAAGCACCGCATGCAGGATCAGAAAGGCTTTGTATGTCTCCCGATGGTCCAGGGGGTCTCTAGAACCATCGAATTGCTCTATCTAGGGCATTCTAAATTTTAAGGGCAGTAGTCGTGCCATTACTGCCTCAATGAATGGCAACGTTGTGCGTGGTACTTGCCCCTAGCCTAGCTGGACCTCTATCCTCTATCTATTTGAAGACGTCCTCTAGCTTTTTCCGTAGTTCCCTGATCTCCACCCCTGGTGTAGCGGGCTCCCCTGCATGCGCTCCCCCACCTTGGGCTAGAGGTCTACCCCTCCATTCATGGGGTGATTATTGACCTCTTCCTCCAGCTGTCCCTCATTCGAAACTGCCGCCCCGAGTTCTCCACCAGGGATGCCCGCCGAGATAACTGGTTGTGGTCCTCCGACTTGGAGCTACTACATGAGGGCCTGGTTTTGTTCCACTAAGGTTGCAACCATCTGAATGAGGTTTTGCACATGGGCTTCTAAAGGGTTCGCTCTCTGCGGGGGGAGATCCCTTTTGCCACCATGGTGGGAGGCATTCCCCTCTCAACCACCGCCGATCGATGATCTTGTGTTCACCATTGTCTCCGGTTGCTCAGTTGAATTTATATTAGAGAAAACCGTCGTTGCCACAGACGACGCCAAACCGATGATGCCAAAAAATGGTGACGGTCCCTGATCGGATCAGCCGAGCTGTCCTAGCACACAAGTCCAATGACTAGGGGGTGGTTGGTCAGTTGTGGACCCTCCGCAGATCTAATTAGAATCCAAATCAATATGAATATGCTCTCAATCAATTTTAGAGACTATGAGTGCGTACTTCTTTCCTCCTTTCTTGTGCTTATTAATACTAGAGCGAGGGGAGATTTGGGAGTGATCTTTGGGTCATGATTACAACAGTTGCTTGATTTGCATTGATTCCTCTTGCGTCATCCGAGGGATGTTG
The DNA here is from genome assembly GCA_014822125.1 of Arbutus unedo. NCBI lineage: Eukaryota > Viridiplantae > Streptophyta > Magnoliopsida > Ericales > Ericaceae > Arbutus > Arbutus unedo. The sequence continues at coordinate 16,517 of JABCMJ010013501.1, read as the reverse complement.
GTAGATCGAGGGGTGCCATGGGAGGGATCAAAAGGATTTCTCGAAAGGAAAATCTCCGGGCCATTGCTTTCTCCGAGTCGGGCAACCTCACTATCCGGACAGACAGAGGATCTCCTGGTCGATCTTAGTTGGCTGCTCTAGTTGGCCTTGGGCCCATTTATGGTCTCTTCATCAGTTATTATATGTTCTGTTTTATATCCTACAGCACGCTCAATTTTCTTTCGGGTTTAGTTTTTCGAGTAATGTTTCGTACTGAGTTTAATTACTCACTAGAGTAACTTCTCTGTCCATAGCGTTTCATGCCAAATGGAGATGAGCAAATGGAGTTTTCACCCCATCAGGAGGAGTTAGTAGTCACTGAAAAAGAGTTTAACACGGGGTTGTTGTACCTTTAGCTGCTCTGTTATTTAGTTAGTTTTAAAATAAATAATGTAAATTCAGAAGGGAATTTCTGTCATTTTATTCTTAGACTTTGTATTTATTTGATTTCAGTTTAAATAAAAGAGTTATCTTTTTAATAATTATTTTGACAAATAAAATAATATTAAAAAGATTCAAATAACGTTGTCCAGAATCAGTGTGTTACATTGTTTGCTTTGACAAAACCTCTAGCGAGCGACACGGTTTGCCCCCATGCATAGCTAGTGATATTTTCAGGTATAACCTATTTGGCTTGACCATGTTATTAAATTGTTCGATTATAAAATTCTTTATACAACTTCATTCAGTATAATCCATTTGAACTACATTATTTGGGGAAGATTTTGATCGCAATAAATACTTGTCTCTCTTTGACTTGAGAAGGAAATATACTAAAAAGGCGATTTTGTCCCTAAATTTGAAAATGTAATCTACACGTATCCAGTGAATACAAAGACAATAATGTAATTTTGCATCCTCTAATAATTACAATCCCTAGACCCATGGAATGGATTGAGGATGGTTGGGGTGACTATTAAGAGGGATAATTTAGTCCAAACAAATTAGATTACCATCCGTAGTTCTAGCAATGAATACCATTAGAACCACAACCGAAATAGGTCTACAGTATCTTGGGATTTTTTACAAACTTGATTCGATTAAAATAAGAAGCGAGAGGAATATGTTATATATTCACAATAAACTTTGTGAATATGATGACATAAATAAATAAAGGCCCCATATTTCGAACTGGTCTATGGCCCTAAAAGATGTAAGTTGTGATCAGGGGCGGGCCCAGGAATGAAATTTGGGGATAACAAAATTTAAACACGTATATGTTCTAAGTTAATTTTCCATAACAAGAAAAGAAAAATAATTCACATATTTACATGTCATAAGGTTAATCTTGTAAAAAATCTAATCAAAATGTACATATCCTATATATGAATAAGAAAAAAAATACAACATGAACACCTAATTAATATTAAAAAATTTATAATCAATAATTAAAATACTATAATTAGTAATCACATAACCAACACTCAGTAAAAAAAGAGAGTCTTTACATCACACTCTTTTCTTGGCAAGCACCACAATAACAAAAAAAATTAGTGTGTGAGCTTGAGATACCGCCACGTGGTACTCCAATACCCTCCATCATCATATATTCATTTATGTGAGACTTAATACTAAATGTAAGAGCACTTATATGAATATACAGGGTTTGAAGTTGTTGAGACACCACGTGAATTGTTCTAATACCACTAAATAATTACTAGTGATATGTTAATTAAAAAATTAAAAAAAATTGGGATTTTGAAAATTGGGGGTGGCATGTGCCACTCCCCACTCCAAAAGGGTCCGCCTCTAGCTGTGACCCCAACAAAGAATATAGAAACCCTATTATTCTTGTTGAATATATAGCCGGATAATTAAAGCATAGAGTTTCATTTCATAAAGCAATGAAAAAGGCTATTGAAAGAACTAAAAGAACAAATACAAAAGGAATTCAAGTATAAATCTCAGGTCGACTTGGCATCCATCGATAAAAGGATCACCTTAATATGATCATCTCATGACTATTGAGAACGAATCAAATATTCTATTTTTCAATTTTTAATTTTCTCATACGAAACCAATGTAGAAAAGATTGAGAAAATCAGTCATTCACAATCACTAATGAAAGATTTCTTGAAAAGTTAAAGGAAGGGACTCCCCCACCTAGGGGTGAAATCGGTCCTATTTGGTCCAGTTTGATAGAAAAATTCGAATTAAACCGGTAATTTCGATTTGTGTTTTTGTAAATCGAAACTGAATTGAACTATTTCGGTTTGATTTTTCAAGTGTTGGTTTGGTTGGACATGGATCCAAAATTTAAAAAAGTTCTAAAAAACTAAGAGGGCCTTATCAAATGAATAAGGCCTAGATTTATTTTTGTTTTAAAATAGATTTTTAATTTGATTAGGCATAAACCCAAGTTTAAAAAACTTATAAAAAATTAAAGCTCAGTAAAGTTAATGTACAAAATTCTAAATAATTCTAAATTATAGTAAAATTAAAGCTCCATAAAAAATCAAATAAAAAAAATTTAGTTTAAGATGTAAAACAATCATGTATGACCTTAATTGTTTTATTTTTTATGATTTAATATAGGAACATGTTCGATCCGGTTTGGTTTAGTTTCTAAGTGATTAAAATTGAAAATCGAAACAATTTTTTTTAGAAATCTCAAGTTGAACTGAATTAATTAGATTAAACAACTGGATCAAATCGATAATTCAATTTATTTTACTGATTTGATTCGATTCGATTCGATTTTTCAATTTAAACTTTTCCCCATACCCCACCTAAGCCTTGCAGAAGGAAGTCCGAATTTGCGCCCGCGTTGGTGACACCTTTTCCATTTGACACTTCTAACTAAACCGAGAGTGCCGCGTACAAGCAGTTTAAGCGTGTACCTTTCCTTGGCATCGTCTATAGAAAGTTCTTTGCACCTTCCACCTTAGCACCTCTCTCTTCTGCTCTACTCTGCTCTGAAGTCTGAATTGGGCCCTTTTGGGTCTGCTCATTGACTTATTCTCTAGAGAGAGAGAGAGAGAGAGAGAGCGCGCGTCTTCGTTCAAGTCATGGACCGCAGAGAATAAGTTCTGGGAAAGGGGGATAGAGGCAAAGGTCCTTCCTTTTTTCTTCTTCGTCATCCTCTGTTTCTGTACAGAGAGCGAGAGAGCGAGAGAGAGAGAGCGAAAGATGGAGTCCAGCCAGTCTCCTCAATTGAAAGGGTTTGTCATTATCACACTCCCCCCTGCTGATAACCCTTCTCTAGGCAAAACCATAACCGCTTTCACGCTTTCTGATTCACCTCCAACCCCATCTCAACCCAACCAATCAGAATCTCAGCAGTCACAATCACAAGCACAATCTCAAATTCCCCTCCGATCACAACCAAATCCAGAAAGTCAACTTTCACTGAGGAAATCCTTGTTTGGCAGCTCTAGAGTTGTATTGGGGCTTCTCGGTATCTCTCTTGTTGCTCTAACCTTGTGGGCTTCTGCGTCTCCGAATACCCTCTCCGAATTACGCGAATCTAATGATGATCGAGAACCCAGTTTCTTCGTCTTTCCTTTGTATTCCAAATTGGGTACCAGCCGGATGTCAAAAGAAGATGTTCGGCTTAAATTGGGGAGGTTTGTGAGGAAAGATTCAGAGAATCTTTTGCCACAAATGGATGATGTAATGGGGCACGAAAAGAAAGTACAATTGGTTTCGACCCCCGCGAAGATCGATTCAGCTGCCATTTTACCTGTGAGGGGTAATATATATCCAGATGGGTATGTGTTTTCCTTGTTTCCATATTTGATTCAGTGATAAAATTTTCTCATGCTTCTTTACTGGGAGTCTTGGACTTAGGAATGCAGTTACAGATCAGCTTCTCTTACTAGAATAACGCATGTTATATTTTTTAACCTTTTTAAGTAGGTTTCTATTTTTATAAAGAGAGTTTTAGCAATTTTGGGAACTGTTGATGGTGTCATGCACATATTATCTCAATTGTTGATGCATTTTTGTGAACTCAGAAAAAGTAACCAGTAAAATTTTGAGCCTTTGGAATGAGCACAGTTGGATAAGGTTCACACTTCGATTCCGAAGTGAAAAAAAAAACATAAAAAGAATATGTAAACTGTAATTGGAGTTAAATCTTTTATTAACTCAGCAAGCTAGAAATAAATGCAGTTTAAAAGAGGATGATGCGCAGTCTTGACCAGATTAGCATCTGGATGTAGTCATTATGGCAAGAGGAATTTATTGTGGTAGTATGTTCTGAGGAAAATTTTGGTGTCCTTGGTCCAAACATGACCAAACAGGAGGCCTGAGGAAGGTCATGAAAAGCCACAAAAGGGTCAAGGACAACCAAACTATGGTTTCTATGTTCATAGACGTCTCCAAATGTACAAGACAGCCCTAGACACTTGACACTAAGACTGTATGTTTAATCGGACATTTACCTAACAATTATGTTTTGCAATTCGATGAACAGAACTCATTATGCATAGAAATGCTCTAAGGCACACAGTGAACATTATTCATCCCAGGAAATGGAAGAAATCGAGATGAAATTTGTACGAATTTGACACATGTATATACTTGCACTTGACTCCCATACATGAGTCCATGCAGCATAGTGGTTCTTCTTCACATGAAAGTTAAAGCCAAAACTACTATTTTCCCGTATAGTTGGACATTTAGATACAGAGATATAATCCTGTTGTTAATCATCCAATAACAAACTTTCAGAACATTATGAACGAAAAAAAGAAGGAAAAACCGACCTTTTCCTCCACTTCAAAGTACAATTACAACATTATCCGATTGGGACAAAAAATTTTACCTTTCTAGTTTTATGATCAGACTTCAGTCACAATATTAAAGAAATCATCAAAAATTTGTTTTGTTCCACGAACATGTTCAATATCTCTGATACGCAATAAAAGAGGTGGTACCATCAAGAATGGAAGCTTCCTTATGTTTTTTAATGACTGTCCTTACTTTCGTAGTTCCTAATTGTTTCTGCCTATTTGTCAGGGGGTAAGAGGAGGGAGGGATTCACTTCAAGGAGGAAGTAAAGCCAATATCTTAGAAAAACCGACCTCCTCTGTATATTCATGTTGCAGTTAATGATTAAACTGTTTAGTGCTAGAATAATATTGGTAACTATCACAAATCACAACCCACTATCCTGATAAACTACATGAAGCCAACTCAATATTACTTTACCCACAGCTTGATCACTTGATGACCCATTGTAATATCTCTTACAGATAAATGCATACGGATATATAATGACACTTTTTATAAGATATATTGTAGCACATTGATCACCATTAAAATTTATCAAAAAAAGACAACTTATGAACCAGGATTCAGGCTGAGATGATACCTGGATAGTGACTGATCCTAGAACCATGATATGCTCTTCGAAATCATTTTGATGGAAAAGTTATGTCTAAAGCTCAACCAGAGCTCTAATATTTTCGCCATGACTTTGATATGCATTTTGATTTCATGTTTCATCTTTTGTACAGATTATATTTCACGTACATGCTTGTGGGAAGTCCTCCAAAACCTTATTATGTGGACATTGATACTGGGAGTGACCTAACATGGATCCAATGTGATGCTCCATGCTCAAGTTGTGCTAAGGTAATCCACTATTGCATGGTTGCTACAAGCTCTGCAGCATTTCAAGTTTTGTCAGGTTTCGTCTAAGATTTAGAATGTTTACGCCCCCTCTCTCTCTCTCACCTCTCTCTGTGCTTTTGGTTATGGTATTCGTACCCATAACATTACAAAGCTCCAAATATCTCCCCATGGAGAGTCAACAAAAAACATTAGAGTACAATTGAAAAAATTATACATAATTTATTCAAGTAAAGGCCACTAGAATTATGCAAAAATCTATGCAGGGAGCGCATCCTTTGTATAATCCCACAAAAGGCAAAATCATACCTTCCAAGGATTCATTTTGTGTTGAAGTTCAGAGAAATCAGGAGAGTGGATACTGCGAGACATGTCCTCAGTGTGATTATGAAATAGAATATGCGGACCGAAGCTCTTCCATGGGGGTTCTTGCAAGGGATGATCTCCGTCTAATGGTTGCGAATGGATCATTTACAAAGTCAAGTGTTGTTTTTGGGTAACTCTCTCTCAGTATTATTTTCTTTGTCCATTTTCTTATGTAATTCATTCATCATTATGTAAGGTGTATAAATTAAGTATGCCTAAGTTTTTATTATTGTGATTTTACTTTGGTCAGGTGTGCATATGATCAGCAAGGATTTCTCCTAAATTCGTTGGCAGCCACGGATGGGATTTTTGGGCTTAGCAGGGCAAAAGTCAGCTTACCTTCTCAATTGGCAAGTCAGGGAATGATTAACAATGTTATTGGCCATTGTCTCACCACTGATGCAGGAGGTGGTGGCTATATGTTCTTAGGTGATGGCCTTGTTCATTACGGGCAAATGGCTTGGGTCCCCATGCTTAACATTGCTTCCATGTGGGTGAACTATTTAAAGCTTCTTCTTTGCGTTCTGCACGTCTTATTTTAATAGATGGAGTACATTTTGCACCCGTACAATGTATACTTGCGTCTCTTTGCATCCTCCATCTTCAATTTGACATTCTAACTTTCACACTTCAGGTCAACTTGCAATGTAATCCTTCTATTAACAAAACTGTTTTAAGTGGTGATGGAAAATGGCTGTGTGAGTTGCATGTGATCTAATTCAAGAGTATTAAGGTCCCTTTTGACTTTTTTCATTTTAGGACACCCGTTTATTCCAAAACCCAAGCCCATCTCTCTCCTTTTACCACATCACCACGAACTACCCGTCACTGACAACACTGCAGACACCCAACTCTCTCCTCTCCCACCTCCTCAGTGAACTGCGCTTCTCGAATGTGAACCATCCTTCACCACCACCAAAAAAGACCCGCACTCTCTCTCTCTCTCTCTCTCTCTCTCTCCACTTCGGCCAACGACCTTCACCAGGAACTATCCATCTTTCTCTCCTCTTTCCACCTCAACGATGAACTGCTTGCTATTCCGACCACCACTGAAATCCATCACGACAAAGCATTCCCATAAGGCATTGAAGGTAGGTCATTACGAGGGTGAAAAGGAAAAGTATATTCTTAAATCTATTGAGTGGGTTTGGAAGAGACTATGGTTGTACAAAGGTTGTTATACAATCTATGAAATCACATGTAGTGCACGTGACCTTTTCCCATCACCTACTTAATGGTTTTGTTAGCAGAAGGGGACATTGCGAGTTAACCTAAAGTGCGAGGGTTAGAATGTCCAAATCTAAATTAAATGGTGCAAAGCGACACAAGTGTAAAGTTTAGAGGTGTAAGTGTAGTTTATCCTATTTTTATTTATGACTATTGGAAAATATTTAATTGAAAGTTAATCTTATGTGGTGAGGTAGCACAGAATCATAACCCTTTCAGCAAAATAAATAAATAAATAAATAAAAATATCGAGGATACAAATGAATTTTGGATATTTTCTGCGTACATTTTTAAATAGTGAGCAGAAGATGTTTCCAAAGGTTTTCACTTGACTGACAACTGTACTGTATCTTGTTATTTTAATTATAATATGCAGCTTTTGGCTTGCCATAGTTAGGACCAAAACCTGTTATTTTCTCACTCATTTTGTTTACTTTTATGGAATTCTATAATTACTTCTCTGGGCCTGATTTTTACTACCATTGCTTTTGTTCTATCCTTGATTTCTTATGAGTTTCATTAACTCGTTATGTTTCATATATATATCTTTTACTACATTTGCGCCAGACATTATTCTCTTTTTGATACCCCCGCATATCTTGCAGTTGCTCACTTGTGGAACTCATTTGGGAAGCATTTTTAAATTTGTATCCTTTTGATTTTGTCTTTTATGTCTTTTGTTCAGGAACTTTTATCAGACAGAGGTCATCAAAATGAGCTATGGCAATAAGAAGCTCAGTTTAGGTGGTCAAAACAATGGACTAGCACGGGTAGTTTTTGATACTGGAAGTTCTTACACATATTTCACAAAACAAGCATATTCTGATTTGCTTGCATCTGTAAGTATTTTAAACACATCTAATTGGATATGTCATGAATCTCTACTTTTATGTTACTCTCACTACGTCTAATGTTTGATGTCCATTGATTACAGCTTGAAGATATTTCTAGCAAGGGTCTCGTTCAGGATCCGTCTGACCCTACGTTGCCGGTTTGTTGGCGTTATAAATTCCCAATAAGGTACTGTACAAGCGTAGGGAAATGTAATCCAATAACATTAACTTCAGGTATGGCTGTTTCAATTGACCACCAGTCTAAAAGTGTGCATCTATATATGACTGCAGCTCTGTTTCAGACATCAAGCAATTTTTTAGATCTTTGACTCTTCAATTTGGAAGCCAGTGGTGGATTGTCTCTAGAAAGCTTCGAATTCTGCCGGAGGGTTACTTAATCATAAGCGTAAGCATTTCCAGTGCTCTTACTTGTTTGCTTCCAGTATCTCAATTGGAAAAAGCACAATGTGACGAGGCTCATGTTGCTGCAGAATAAAGGCAATGTGTGCTTGGGAATCCTCGATGGAAGCAAAGTGCACGATGGATCTACTGTTATACTTGGAGGTACTGCTTTGTTCCTTCAATCTTGTCACTTTGTTGTTAGTTTTTCATCTGCAAATTTTTGCCAAGGCCCAAGCTTTGGCCTTTACTAGCATGAAACTTGGGTTTTTGGAACCTTTATTGGCTCTTTCGAGTAACTTGAGATCTGAAAATAGAGCCGTGCTACTAGAGCCGAAGCTGGTGCAATAAATCATGAGTATGGGTGGGCCCCAGAACCCTGCAGCACCCCAGTTTTGGTTGGTATAAGAAGAAAGTCAAGAATATTGACACGGAGGGGATACAACAAATAAATATTGTTACATACCTTTTCTATCATTTACGGAAATGAGTCTGGAAACAATTAAACCAATGACTATTAGACCCCATTACTTTGTACTAATACAACTAATACAAGTTGTCCTTGGCTTTTTTTTTCCTAGTACTTCAAATATTAAGAAAGACCAAAATTGTCTTAGATTGTGCTTGGGTAGCGGACGTCTGTCCAAGGCTTGTCCTTGGTCTCTCCAGATAAAAGTATGACAATTACAGTCTACGGGACACCACGTGGTTTGTCCAACACGTAATCAGATGCGTCTCCATGCCAAGTGAGCATATCAATTTGAAATATCATAGTGGTAAATCTAATTTGTTCAATTATGTCCGAAACTAGAGCAATACCTTTTTTCACGTTGAGTAATACTTTTTTGTCTTTGTTTCCTTTTTACATATGTACTGATTTTTATTTTTGGGGTGAGAACAAACTTTGCTCCTTCCAATTCCTTTAACGTGGGTTTCATGTTTTGACATTTTCGCCCTTTTCACCTCTTGTACCTCTTCACCTTTTGCAGATATCTCACTTCGTGGACAGTTGGTTGTATATGACAATGTGAACCAGAAAATTGGGTGGGCACAATCAGATTGTGTCAAGCCACAGAGTTTCAGCAGTCTGCCATCGCTTGGAGGCCTGGATCTTCCAAGTTGATGACAATACAATTTTTGCTTGTAAATATCAACTTCAGTTCCTGCTGTTGAGAACCTTCTACCCTGCATTATAATATCATATCTCTCTATAAACTTTCCTTTGGAGGAAATGTGGGCTTCATCAGTTACAGATGCAGTTTCGATACATAACGTAATAATATCCAGTTCAGCATGTAGACACTTGCAGATTTGTATACAAGAAACATATTTGTAGTATACCTCCTACCTGTCTCTCTGTCTCTCTCTCTCTTAAAATAAGGTTTCATGGGCATGTGCATCACTCGAGATAAGTAAATCTGGTAAAGATAGGGAGAAGTTGATTAGGACAACTTATCAAAGAACATAAGAATTAAACTTTCCAGACGGTTATGGGGTTCTAACTGCCTCTGGATCTCCGGCTTCTTACCTAACAAATGTACCACTAATATTCGAAGGCTGAATTTGGATTTGGTACTTGTAAGATAGAGAGTTTTTCTGTCAATAAGATAAAACTAATGATAATTTTGTCTCAAATTTACACATTCAATGCACTTTCTCATAATCTTATACTCTTTCCTTGGAACATAAAATCGTTCAGCATGCTTGATTTATTTTCTTTGCAAGAGACCAAATATACATCATAGAAAATACCCAGACTTCGAATTGAAAGACTTGGCCAAGAAGTATATGACAAAAACTAGTACAATCTCTATTTGGTGTAAATATATAAATAACATACGTTTGGCCTTAACAACATATTTTACAACAAAACACCTCCAAAAGTTATTTTTTTCTAATGCATATCAATCCATCTATGAATATGTACTAATTTCTCAGCAATTTCTCTCTCAATGCATATCATTTGTCAGATTCCATCTTACCACTGCGAATTAGTGAGGAATGGTTTGAAAACCCGAAACAAGAAAATGGTGAATACAACTTAAATATTACATAGTGAGAGAAATGTTGAAACTAAAAATCTAATTTACCGAGCAAAGAAATAAATAAATTTCTTGAAGAATTAGCTTACAGGCTTCATAGAGCTTAGTAATTCATTTGCCGGAAGTAAATATTCCCCATTTTAGAGGTGGACACTCCAATGGATGGGAGAAGAAAGATGGAATAATAAGCAAAAAAAACGAAGAGGATGAATCGTGGAAATTAGAAGCACCAAAAGGGCTTTTTGCAAAGAGTAATGCTACACACAAATCATTTGAACACATTATATTTATGTTCTTAGACTTTATGTTTTGCAAAAGCTAATGCTAGCAGAATGCTAGTGCAGGCCATACTCGAGATTCTAGGCCCACGAAGCTCGAACCCGGGAAACCGTGGGCCGGGAGGATGAGAATAGGCCGTGTCAAGTTCATGGGCCGAGGCAAGGCCCCGAGACTCCACAAGCCAAGTCCCGGACCGATGCAATTTAATGACTCGTATTTTTTTTCAACCGAACAAATAAATATTTCGAACAATCTTATCATTCACTCCGCGTATATTTTTTTTTGTTACGTATGCATGTAATAATATATTTTCTTTTTGTCGTATGTATTTAAAATATTAAGTGTTATATATATACACTTTTTTTTCTTATAATATTATATAGGGTAATTTAAATCAGAGTTCTATTAGTCCAGATATCGTAGATTTTCATTTCATCTACTTTTTGAAATTATGTATTCATCCTATTTTTACATGTTTGACATTTTTGCCATTATTCTTTAGTGTTATTTTACTTTTTTTATCATCTCTTAAGTGAAAACATATAATTCCTGATTTGTTAGGTTTAAAATTATAGTAGTAATTATGCTTGAAATGTGGAATCAAATATGGTAAATATTTTATAGTGAATTTTGAAAATTATCACTAAAATCGAAAAAATACTCATCAGAATTTCAAAAAAATTCACCGAAATTTGTTAATATGCCCAAAATCTGTTTTCGTGACTTTGGTTACGAAAATCAAGATCTAAAAAATCATATTTTTTCATTTATTTTCACCAAAATCTGCTAATATATCACGTCTACGAAATTTGTTTTAGTGATTCACGGAAATCTTAAGAATATCACCTGATTTTTTTTTATCCTTACATGAAATCATATCTTTTTTATTTCTTTATGTTCCTAAACCTAAATTTCTCATATTCTTTATCCTTTATGACATAGACTTGCCAATTTTCTATACTTCTTCACCGGAATCTGAGTGTTACGAGTTAGGAGGAGAAATTTCATCGTCAAGTCTAAAAAATATTTACCAAAGACAATTTAGAAGTTTGTTTTATTGTTGTTTCTATCTGTAGTATTTGTTTAGAATGATATTGGTCGAACATTATATGACAAATTTTGTAGAAATTTACCATAATTTACAAATTTATCATAGCAAAAGAACAAAATATCTTAGATTTGTAGAAATTTACCATGATATGTAAGTTTACCATCGGAAAAGAACAAAATATTTTGGAGTTATAGAAATTTATCATGATCTGTAATTTACCATCTCAAAATAACAAAATATTTTGTAGCCAGTTAGGAGGGGAGATTTTTGGGCTAATAGAAAATATTTTCTCCAAACTTTTATCCAATGATCTCACGTTTTGCTTGGTGCCCAAACTGATATGGTAATGAAATTTTAGTATTTTTTTTTTAGGAGTTGAGTGCTTGAATTGTGCAATTTTTAAAATTAAGAGTAATTAGGGTATTTTTTTAAAAAAAAGACTAAAATATAATTTTTAAAAGTAGATGAGATAGAAAACTAATAAATATTTAGGACCAAAAAATAAGTGCCACTATTATATATATATATATATATAGACCAATACAAATTAAACCAATTACTTACCAATTAAAATGACCATTGGATCCACTCAAATTCAAGAGTTGAGATTAAACTCCCAAATCAATACAATCCATTCCCATTCCCAGCCCTAGCTGAAAATGATACAAAAACAATTGTGCTTAATTTTCCAAAAATAGAACAGTGATAACTCGTAACAAAATAAAAAGCAAGGTACCCAAATACATAGATTTTGTATTAGACTGATTACAACTCTAGACCGTATTCTGTTACAATTGGGAGTCTAGAGCAACCAAGTTATAAAGAGATCATCCCCATTGAGCCAAAAGTGGAGCAATAATTCCACAGCAAATGAATTTTTTTAACCAAGAGAGACCATCACCGTTGCTTGTTTACCCAGAAAGGGGGAAAATGAATTTTTTTTTTTTTGGGTGAAGAAGGGCTCCGGCGGGAGAGAGTGAGCTACGAAGGGAGAAGTGGTCCGGCGGGAGAAGGGCGATGGAGAAGGGGGACAGCGGGTGGCGACGAGCTCTGACGAGAGAGAGATCTACATAGGGAGAAGGGCGACGGTGGGAGAGAGAGAGCGCTACGGAGGGAGAGAAGAAGGAGATTTACAGATAGGAGTTAGCTACGGCTGAGAATGGGAATGAGAATTGGAATGGGTTGTATTGATTTGGGGGTTTAATATCAACCCTTGGGTTTGAGCAGATCCAAGGGTCATTTTAATTGATAGGTAATTGGTTTAACTTGCATTGGTCCATAGAGCCATATATATACACATACATACACATATAGTAGCCTTTTGTTAGCACCTTGAGTCTCAAGCGTGCTACGGATGACATGGGGTGGTACCTTGCACCCATGTCATTCTTAAGACGTGAGGTAGGCATGTCCCAACAGAGTGACTTGGTAATGCCAACTTGGTGGTGGCATTAGTCCCTTAGATAAGCAGTAGTTGTGGCACAAGTGAAGGCCCAGAAGATTGGGTATGGATGTTAAGTGGCAACAGGCTTGAGGGACAAGACAATTGGGAAATGTTGGGCTTAAGACAAGTGGACTTTTGATGGAATTCGTATTTGATGGACAGGCTGAATCTAGAAGCTTGAACGGTGTCCCAAGCCTTGCTGGCGTCAGTTATTGGCAGTTACTTGCAGGAAGTTTCATTCAGGATCAAATATGACGTGCTGGCATACCCTGGCTTAGTCTAGCACAACCCCATAGCAATTAAAGTTGTAAACTGCAGCATGGTGGAGATCATGGGGCTTGTCCATGACTCGTCTAAGCGCAGCCATGTTTTCCTTGTTGTAGCCTATATATATGCAATGCTGGGGTGTTTTTAGGCAGCGTGTTATCTGTCTGAACAGCTTTGGTTCCCTTGTAATTTCTTGGTGAATAAGAAGGGTTGGAAAGATTTCCGTAATTCGTCTAAGCATCCTAGACGTTCACGATATACTCTGTGTGTGTTGGCTGACTGAGTTTGGCAAATCTCAATGCCATTACAGGAATAATTTGTGTGCGAAAAATTGACCCTGTAACAGTTGGTATTAGAGTTTGATTTTGTTCAAATATGGTTGGCGGTTGTGCAGCTATGGAGGCGGTTCGGGAACGTATTACACAATTGGAGGCCTTGGTTGGAGTTGCAGACCCAGAGGAGACTTGTTCCCTGAGCGATCGACTTTATGGAGTCACACTGGAAGTGGTTGCCCTACAAACCTCGTTAGAGGAGAGTAGGTCAATGACAGAAATCAGATTTGAAGACGTGATGGCTAATATGGTTTCCTTATCTGATACCTGGAAGGATCGAGTTCAGTCTCTTGAGTATGAATTGACTTTGGTGAAGATGGCTCTCAGTGGTATTTCAAACCAATCAGAAGGTCGTGTAAATGTGAAAGTCCCAGAACCCAAATTTTTCGTTGGTGCGCGCAGTGTTAAGGAACTTGAAAATTTTCTATGGGATGTTGAGCAGTATTTCAAGGCTGCTCATGTTCCTGATGGGCAGAAAGTAACTATTACTAGTATATATCTTATCAGAGATGCCAAACTCTAGTGGAGGACGAGGACAGATGACGAGTCCCGTCCAAGGATCGAAACGTGGGAGTTATTGAAGAAGGAACTCAAGGAGCAATTCCTTCCTTGCAACTCATCATGGGTTGCAAGACAGTCGTTAAAATGGCTCAAACATACGGGAACTGTCCGAGATTATGTCAAGGATTTCAGTTTGTTGATGTTGGATATCAAGAGCATGTCGGAAGAAGACAAGCTTTTCATTTTTGTATCAGGGATGCAACAGTGGGCGCAACTAGAACTCCGCAGATTGGGAATCAAGGATTTGACCTCTACCATGGCTGCTGCAGATGGCTTGGCCGACTACAAACTCATGGGAAAAACCACTAACGATGCCAGTTCTTTCAAACATAAAGGAAAAGGGAAGAAGAATGATGAAAAGAAAGGGGGATCGAAGAAGTGGGAAAAAGGCCAAAAGTTAAACTCGAAAGGTGATGAGAAGCAACAAGGCAAGGGCAAATCGAATGGAGATGGTATAGGATGTTTCATTTGCAATGGGCCTCATCGGGCTCGTGACGGTCCAAAAAGGGAGTAGTTGAATGCACTTTGTGCTACTGATAGAAATAATGCTGATAGTGGAACGGAGGCAACACTGTCATCCACCACCCCAAACCCTACCTTCGTCAACCATATAGCTCCGCCACCCCAGTAACAATATCAACCATAATCACCTCCGCATTACTACAGACAACCCAACCGTAGTATCTTACTTAATGAGTTCTGCAATAGATGACCCTCGATTTTCACCAGAGATGTCAGTTTAGGAGCCGTCAAGGCTCGGGTAAAATAGACATAGAAGCTACTCCACATTATGCAAGTCCCCGATAATCGAGATTGAGTGGCTCTGGCAACATATCAACTTCAAGGAGAGGCAGACTACTGGTGGAACCTAGTGAAGGAGATGCATGACGACGAAACAATGAGTTGGGAGACTTTTAGAACCTTGTTCTTGACCAAATACTTTCCAATACCGGTGAAGCAGGCCTTCGTTGTAGAATTCATAAACCTTAGATAAGGCACACATACAGTTACTCAATATGCTGCTCACTTAGAAGCAAAGCATGTGCCCACTGATGCCACCAGGGCGAGAAAATTTGAGTGGAGACTCTGCTCCCACATTTGAAAGGGTGTGATCACACAGACGGAACAAACCTATGTCGGGGTCATTGAGTGCCATCTTTTAGAAGAGCAAGAGGCAGCAAACTCTAGGAGGATTTTCGACAACTATAACTGATAACAGCCAGGCAGACCTATGCAAAACCCAAGAGAGAACCCCATTCAGAGGCCTTACAACACCAACACCAACAATATCGAGAACTTCAACCACAACACCACCACCACCAACTATAGTTGGCCATCGCCACCGCAAGTCCAGCAAAAGAGTATCCCATACTCCACACCCTACTAGCAAGTTGGATCCAAACTTGTCACCTGCTTTGGAGTGGGAGAGAAGGCCACATCAAAAGCCAATGCCCATCCAATGCTATCGGAGCTAGCCAATAGAAGATGAGGACCAATCTAGCTAGAGGATCACAACAGCAATAGCGGTAGCCACTGAACAACTTCGAAAATCAACAAAGGGTCGGGCAGAACAATCAAGGTGGGCCAAACAGAGGACCATCTAAGTCCAAGCCAAGTAGCGGAGCGAGGATCTGTGCCCTTCAGGGAGAAGAGAAGCAGAAGCCACAGAAGAGGAACTGTATGATCCTTTGGTCATACAAGTTACACTAGTACTATTTAACTCATGCCTTACAACTTTATTTCATATGGGTGCTTCACATCAACTGTATGTGTTAGTACTTTAGAACTTGAACCTGAACAATTAGGGACCGCTATGTGTGTCACCTCACCTTTAGAAGGACTAGTTTCTATGGGCCTAGTTTGTAAGAATTGTGAGATAGAAGTCTTAGGATTGAGCCTAACATATGACCTCTGAGTCATAGCCATGGCTAATTTTGATGTCATACTGAGCATGGATTGGCTATCCATTCACCACGCTACTATCAATTGTCACCAGAAGATAGTGACAGCCTACTCCTTAGCTGGAACTTGTTTCAAATTTAAGGGAGATAGGCAAGAGCCTTCGTTGTGAGGACCCGCCTATTTTAATGTTTAAAAATG
>JABCMJ010013498.1:0-26979 GCA_014822125.1 Arbutus unedo | reverse complement strand
CTCATCTTCTAACTCACCATGAAAAAATGCATTCTTCACATCAAACTGATAATGAGGCCAATTCAAATTTGTCGCACAACAGAGTAAAGCTTGCACAGAATTAATCTTTGCTACTGGAGCAAACGTCTTCTCGTAGTCAATACCATAGGTTTGAGTAAAATCTTTAGCAACCAGCCTCGCCTTGTATCTCTCAATTGTACCATCAGCATTTTGCTTAACCGTGAAAACCCACTTGCATCCTACTGTTTTTTTTCCCCTGGAAGTGATACGAGCTCCCAAGTGCCTTTTTTTTCAAAGCGGTCATCTCCTTTACCATAGCTTCTTTCCATTTAAGTATCTTCTTTCCATTTAGGTATCATTACTGCTTCTTGCCAATTCTGTGGAATAGATATAGAAGACAAAGAAGAAACAAAAGTATGATATGAAGGAGATAAACGATCGTAGGAGACAAACTGGGAGATGGGATGTTGAATGCATGACCTAACACCTTTCCGAAGGGCAATAGGAAGATTATCAGAATCAATAAGACAAGGTTCAATGAGAGATGTGTCATTACTAGATAGATCAGCCAAGGAGTCTGGAACTGGAGCAGGCGATTGTGATGGATAAGATGGTATCACACATGAGAACTTTCGATTTTTTCGGCTAGTGTATGTTTTTAAGTTGGCCTTTTATAGTCGGTGTATCCGTTCCCCATTATCACCATCAATAACATATGTTCCTGTTCCTTCAGCAGATATAAGTTCCCCCTCATTATGTTTAGATATAGGGTTATTATATGTTCTTGTCCCTTCAGCAGATATAGGTTCTCTCTCATTATGGTTATAGAACAGTGGCTCCCCCTCAATGAAATTATACCAGGTAAACATCTCTTCCTATCTAGGCTCCCCCTCAAGAGATGGACGGAAGGAAGAGTAAAAAGATTCAGTCTCCCAAAAAGTGGCATTCATGGATACATAAAATTTTTTAGAGGAAGGCTCATAGCACTTGTAGCCCTTCTGGGTAGGAGAATGCCCAATGAAAATACATTTGTGGGCTTTAGAACCTAACTTGCCACCCGAGGGATGATGGGCATGAACAAAGCACACGCAACCAAAAACCCGCGGAGGAAGTGTCGTGATACGGAAACTGGTAGTAGACACTCTAGAGGGGTTTTGAAGAGGAAAACACTGGATGGTAAGCGGTTTATAAGGTAAGTGGCAGTTAAAATGGCTTCGTCCCAGAAAAATTTAGGAACATTCATAGTAAATAAAAGAGAGCAAGCGATCTCGGCAAAATGACGATTTTTGCGTTTGGCAATTCCATTTTGTTGTGGAGTGTTAACGCAAGTAGTTTGGAAAAGTATACCATTGGCATCTAAGAAAGCCCGAAAACTCCTATTAATATATTCAATACCATTGTCACTACGAAGAATTTTTATTTTTGAATTAAATTGAGTGCAGACCATGGCATGAAAGGATTGAAAACCGGAAAAAATTTCGCCTTTGGATTTAAGTAAATACACCCAAGTGACACGAGAAAAACAGTTAATAAAAGTAACGAACCATCGATAACCTTTTAGAGAGGGAACGGGGGAAGGGCCCCAAACATCGGAATGAATAACCATAAATGGAGAATCATTTCTTTTATTAATAGGGCCGTAAAAATAGCGTTTATGTTTTCCAAGCTAACAAGTTTCACAAAAAAACTGACTCCTAGGACAATGTTAAACTAAATGAGGAAAATTTTTTTCGAGGGTTTCAAAAGAGGGATGACCTAATCGACGGTGCCACTGATGTAACATAGGAAGTGTGGAATTGGTAGTTATTTGCAGAGTTAGATCACATGACATGGGTGAAGGGGCTGGACAAAGTGCAGGGTCTAAGAAATATAGGCCACCATGTGCTTTACCACTGCCAATCACCTTTCCTGTATCCAGTTCCTGAAAAACACAATGAGTAGGGAAAAAAGTTACGGAACAGTTTGCAGAACGAGTAAGACTACTAACAGACAGAAGGTTAGTAGAAAAATTTGGAATATGGAGAACAGAAGAGAAAAATAAGGAGAGAGAATAGCGAACGGAACCTTTCCCTGAGATAGCAGAGAAGGACCCATCGGCTATTCTGACTTTATTCTTACCGGAACAAGTAGAGTAAGAATGAAATACGGAGGAATAACCTGTCATATAATCGGAAGCACCTGAATCTATAATCTATGGAACAGCAGAAGAGGCAGTAAGTGCACTAACTGGGAGACCTGTGTGAGCATAATTGGATAAGGCGGAGGTTGCTGTGGAAGCGGAAGCTATAGTAGATGAAAAATCAGCCCGAGCCAGAAGGCGCCGAAGAGTTTGTATTTTCTCCTGAGAAAAATCAGTAATAAGATCTGAAGATGCTTGAATCCCAACCATACCTCAATGCAGATAAGGGATACCCAACAATAATCTGAAGGAAAAAAAAACAACGACCAAACAAACTGAGAATGCAGGTGAAGAACAATAGCCCCAAGAAAACTGCAGATCGCAACGTTGAGGGAGACTTCGGCAATGGCGCGGAAACAACGCAGTAAAAGGTGTAGGAAATAGCTCAGAAACGCGCAGAAATAGTGCAAAAACGCATAGAAACACGCAGGAACGGCGCAGAAACGCACAAAAACTGCGTAGAAATTGAGCAGAAATGCGCAGCCCTTGAACAATGCGTTTTGTGAATAGTACCCGCACGATGAACAGTTCGCACGAAAAGTACTCTGATGAACAGTACTCCAATGAATAGTATCCGCGCCGAAAAAAAACTGGGCGCCAAAAAACTGATGGTTGCCGTCGGCAAAAGCTGGGCGGCTGAATTGTGATGGGAGACAGTGATATGGTAGAGCGATAACGCTTCAACCACAAAGGAAAAAAAAATGATACAACCATGGCGGCCGGTAAATTCCGGCCATGGTGGTAGTGGTGACGGTTTAGGGTTTTTTGTCCCTTTCTGATACCATGTTAGATTTAATAAAATCAGAATTCTATAATTTTATTTACATATGGAAATAAAACCTAATCCTAATCTAATTACAGTCCTACACATAAATATAATTTAACAAACGTGATTCTAGATATGACAAATGGCAAATCTTTTCTGAAGCATTTCTTCAAATTTGGTAAAAATGGTGCCATTGCACAGCAGTCCTAAGCTTTTAAACAGCAATGGATGCGTAACCTGGATGAGTTGAATGGTTTTTTGTTTCAGGACATAGCTGGAGTGTAAAAGCCTGGAGCCTGGAGGTGTTTAGTATTGTAGATCAGAGCCTGGAACATTTGGTTTGCAGTACAATGATCTTCTTTGCACTTCGAACTTTAAACGCAATCCAACAATTGTGGTTATTTAATGTGTCACTGTTATTGATCACATGAACCATCTGGGATTTCATAAGCATAGTATCCTTGACTGCAAGCAACTGGGAAATAGCATACTGAACATGTGATTCCAAGAATGCGTCACTGTCTGTCTCATGAGTTCCTAATTTTGTTATTGTTCTGTTCAATTGTCGTTCATCTTGCTTAGAACCCTATGTTTAATTTTTGGTGCAGCTTGTTATTGCAATTAGTAATTGTTTCATAGCTTTCATGTCATCTTTGTTTACAGAGAGATAGTCAGTGGGCAAAATGGTTGATCTTTTCAAGGGTTAAAGGGCTTGAGTATGATTCATCATTCTGTAATGCTCGTTCAATTACCTCACGCAGTTTAGTTCATGGCAATAGCCTGAGTCTACTGGAGATTGATGACATAATTCAAACTGTTGATGATATTGCGGAAGGAGGAGGAGAAATGGCGGCTTTGGCCACATTAATGTATGCGCCTGTTCCTATTCAAGACTGCCTTAGTAGTGGTTCTGTAAACAGACACTCCAGCTCCTCAGCTCAGTGCACATTGGAGAACCTTAGGCCAGCTCTTCAGCACTTCCCTACAGTGTGGCGCACACTGGTAGCAGCATGCTTTGGCCAGGATACAGATTGCAATTTTTTCGGCCCTAAAACAAAAAATGGTGAGTTGATACTCCTTTTTTCCCCCTTATTACCAAGAATTAAAATTTCAATCCGATCTGTTGTTTCGGCAAGCACAGAAACAGAAACATTCATAAAAGTTTTGTAAATGTTTTGGAAACATTTCGAAAAGATAAAAGGAATTTGAAAATGCAAGATATGTATACAAACGTGAGCTAAAATTTATCTTAACTGTATATAATCACCGAGTATGTCATCATGAATTGTGAATTGTCAAGTATTGTAGAATAAATTTCAAACCCGCGCTGACATTATTTGTTTATTATCTTTTGTTATTTCTTGAGGTGTTTTGCTATATTTTCACGTCTTTTGTTGGAAACACAGGAATTTTGTTAGTCCACTTGTTTCGTTTCAGTCTTACGAATTTTTTTTGTTTCAGTCAATAGTTTTCGATGGAAAGAAATGGAAGTTTTGTTCCTTTCATATTACTTCCCCATTTCATGTTCAGCCTTGTATACCCCCCAGTTTTAATTGCATTATATTTTCCATAGGCTCTAATTTTTGTCTCAATTTGCAGTGTTTCAGGATTCTGACTTATCAGACTATCTAAACTGGCGTGAGAACATATTCTTTTCTACTGGACGTGATACTTCACTTTTACAAATGCTCCCATGCTGGTTTCCAAAGGCTGTGAGGAGATTAATTCAGTTCTATGTGCAGGTTAATTGTGTTTTCCTTCATATGTAACTAAAATTTCTGGAGAAGTTTGTCTTCTTTGCTACTTTGTGGATTGAGAGGATTCATACTGAAGTTTATTGCAGCCTGCAAGGCTAGTAGTCTTGGCTGGGAAATTATACATAGCTCATTTGTGAAACCGTGCCTCAGTATTAAGTAGTCATCTTTATGCTTATCTTATGACTATCAATGCCACTTTACTTTTTCAGTGGTTGAAATTCGTTTTTATACCATAGGGTCCTCTTGGTTGCCGGTCACTAGCTGGTCTTCCTACAGGAGAGTTTCCACTTCGGGACATTGATTTTTTTGTTAATGCTGATGAACATGCTGAGATAAGTGCCCTGTCATGGGAAGCTGCTATACAGAAACATGTGGAGGAGGAATTATCTTCTTCTTCGCTGAAGGTACTTGAGTTATTTTTTCATGTTAGTCGATTAACTTGAGTTATTTCTTCTTCGCTGAAGGTACTTAAAATTGTGAGATAAGTAGATTAGCCAAATTCAAAAGGTGCTTTACACTTTGTTAGCATCTGACAAAATTAGTCCCATGATTATAGTACTTTAAATCCCTCCCTTCTCTGGTTGGGGTTGTAGTTTTGAACTGTTATCCATATCTTGTTGTGATTTGTAGTTCCATATTGCAACGGGACGAAGTTATCTGTACACTTCACCTGGTTGTCACTGACACTTCCTGAATGTTCATGACCTCATCTCATCTCAGGTGTTTGATTGTCTTCAGGAAAGTGGACTTGGACTTGAGCACCATTTGCATCGTGGACATGCATTGGCAGCTTTCAACCATCTTCTTGCAGTTCGAGTTCAAAAGTTGAATATGGAAAACACCCATAGAAGCCAATCTGGGTCTTCCGTACATGGGCAAACAAATGTTCAAGCTGACGTGCAGACTGTTCTCGCACCTTTAAGACAAACTGAAGAGTCTCTTCTTTCATCTGTATGGTCACTTCCACTTTTTACTTGTTCCTTAGTTTGAGATTTGCACACACACACACACACACACACACATATATACGTATGTATATATGTATATATACACATATATACATGTATGTATGCATGTATATATACATACGTATATATATGTATGTATGTGTGTGCGTGTGTTTGCACGCTCGCGTGTGCACATTAATGTGGTTTCCCTCTGCATTTTTTTTATGCCTCTTTATACTTGTGTTTTATATGCTGAGTTGCTGAACTGCAGGAATGCAGAAACAGAAACATGTTGGGTAATTATAGTGAAGAATGTTTCTTATATACTTATGTTTGTCATTTCTTGTTTTACCTTTGAAAAGGGGTAGGAGGGTAGGGAATTTGAGGTGGTACTGTCCAATGAATGGCATGGTGGTTTTCATAGTGGGCACGACTATGACGCTGGTGCGTTGAATGTGGTCATTCACTGAAGCAAATGGATGTGGAATGTAGAGCTTCAGTATTCATGGATGTGCTCAACAACATCATGTGGGGGGCTAATTGATAATATATTTAGTTTATTTACTTGGAGTATTGCCTATTTGGTTTCCTTTCAATTGTAAGTTCCCTATAGTTAAGGTTTCTATTCTCTTTTTCATTATTTGGTGTATTGGCTTATAAATAAGGTTCTTCGACGTTTTTGTTATTCAGATTTGGATTGTTAAAACTATACGTTTAAGGCTGTTGCCTTTGGGTGATTAGGGCTATGATCGTGTTTGCTTCTTCACACTCATTCTCCCTCCCTGTTTTGCACCACAAATCCATGGGGATATGATTATAATCAAGTGCAAACGCATTCATCTTGTGCATGGAATAAGATGGTATGTTTTGTTCACTATACATAAGTTCAATAAAGTGAGCATGTCCTGGTTTGTTGGTTTCTAAGAAGCATGGGTACGGATACGGAACATGGTCATGACACAACATGGATACGCGAACATTCAATTTTTTTAAAAACTAGGATAAGGACACATTGGGAATACATCAAGTAAACCAAACTGAGCCTTAAGTCCCAAGCAATTGGAGTTGGCTACATGAATCTACTTTCTCCAATGAGTTGTTTGTGGCATCGTGTTTCGTGATATTTGTTTCGTGATATTCAAAAAATGTAGATCGTTTTGAACTACATTCTCTGAAGTCAATTTTGGTCTACCCTTCCGCTTAGTGCTACCATTTACCGTAACCATATCACTCCTCCTAGCTGCTGCATCGGCCAATCTCCCATAGACATGATCAAACTACCTTAATCTATTTTCTCTCGTCTTATTTTCTACCGGTGCTACTCCTGTCGTTCCACAAAGGTTATCGTTTGTAATTCTAGCTCGCAAAGTCTTATCGCAGATCCATCTCAACATTCTCATTTCATCCACACTCATGTTACTGGCATGTTGTTTCTTAGTAGCCCTGCACTTTGTGCCATATACATTGTTGGCTTTATAGGATTACGGTAAAATTTTCCTTTCACCTTTTTGGGTAGCCATGTATCATGCAGTCACACAACACTCCCGAGGCACTCCACCTCTTGATCTATTCATTTCATAGAGATCATGGACAGAACCACTCCAAACTCTCCCAACTTACTTGAGAATTTGGCAAATTCCATGTTTGCTTTAGAGCGATCCACCGAATTAGGAAGATATGTCTTCATGCATTTCATTCTTTCTCTAGCAACCTCAACATCTTTATGTGGGGGAACTCAATCAGGATCCTCATGAAGACATTGATGGCTATAGTACCAAAAGCCAAGAAAAGTTGACAATTAACACATGACTAAGAGAAACCATACTGTTCAAAGACATGCATAACATTAGAATTTACTTTGGGTTAAGGGAATGAACTAAGCAATAAAGTAGTGTATTATTCATGTTGAAATGATCAACAAGAATTTGATGTACCGCGTCATAAAAGGTACTGGAATCCCCTAGACTTCTCTTTTCTATTTTGTATATTGCACTCTTTATCTTTTCTATCATCGTATCATACATGTCAAAGACCATGAGAAGGCACGGTTTATCTGTATGGCAAGCTCTTAGCATATCATATACAGGATGTTCTACAGTGTCTAAAACTCTCTCCTTTCTTGTCTCTCTCAATTGATATCTTTGTCTCTTTCTCTCCCCATCTATATCTCCTATGGTTTTTTCTGGGTTTTGTCAATTGTTTCGTACTACTTATGAATAACGTGTATTTTATGTTTGTATTTTTTGAAATATTTCAGTTTTCACCTTAAAGTTGCTCAATATTAGTTTCTGGGTTTGTTTAGATTTAAACTATTGCAATTTCAACCCCATGTTATGTTTTAAAAATTGCATTCTGTCCCATTTAATGCGTCCCTTGCATGTCCGAGTGTGTCCGAAACGTTTCCAACTCAGAAAAACGTGTAAATACTTGGGCAGTATTTTTAATTGTTGGGGATGTGTCTGAGCGTGTTTGTTTTTGAAACATCTAGGATGCGGATATGAGAGGCCCGGAGATGTGTCCGTAATTATGAGTTTGGGTTAAGTATCAAAATTTGATCATCTTCTGTGATTGTATGGTTCTTGTTTCTTGAGGGAGAGAGCATTAAGTACACTCACTTTATTATGCACGTGTCCTATTAAGACTTTCAAAAAGTGTACCTTATTTGCAGTGACTTGGTGTTCCCCACCCTCCCCTGAAATACGTCTCTCCTCTCCTTCAAGTTCTACCACTTATAAAAGGTCCTACAGAGGTTGTAGAGAGCTAGTCTAATTCTTAAACCTGTGGAATTTGTTATTCTGTTTCAGTTCGATCTTTGGCTTACAAGTAGGAATACTGAGGGTTATACTGGGAGGAAGTTTTCATAGGCTAGTGCATTTAGTGCTCCGGAACAAAAGTATGTGACTAAGTTGCGCGCTTTATGTTTACTTAATTTATTCTTATGAATAATTTGTAGTGTCCTAGTTTTTAGGGATTTCTAGATGTGAGTGCTTCTAGTTTCTGGGGGGTTAGTTGTGGTATACCAAATCTTAAGGAGTCTTTTGCATGTATGATTGATATTTATCTCTTAGAACTAATTTCTGGTTTTGTTTTAGAACTAAGTTTCTTATTTTGTTGGTAGTGAAGTCCATGTAATTGGCTATTTTAGACAAAGATACTATGCATGAAGGTAGATAGTTATCAATTATCTTGAGCACTGGCACTGTTATCAGAGACATAGGTTCCTCAATCAACCAAATTTCCTTCATTTATTTACTTTTTTCTCCCACTCAAAATAGATGGTAGTAAACTAAAGAAATCTATCCCTCGGTATCTACCACATAGTGTATTGCATCACTCGGCCAGGATATGGACATCGTAGGTAGCAGTGTCCAAGTCACTATACATAGTATACACATGGATGCGGGTTTGGCATTAACATAGTTCCTATCCAAGATTCACATAGGACTTCGATTGGGTTGGCTTGCTAAACTCTTAGACTTAGGTTGTTTATGTCGGGCTGATACTCTAGACAGTTTTAGAACGTGTTAACTATGCAGAGTTAGCCGTAATAGCAAAACCTTTAGAAATCAAAATGACAATGAGACCTAGAGATCTCACTACTTTCTATGTAAACGATGAGGTAGTTGTAGATGTAAGCTTTATTTGGATCTAAGTACTAAAATGCTAAGCTTCACAGTATCAACTCTCATTAAAGTTGGTCTTTGATAGGATCTGCTTACAGCATACTGTTGGTTATGATGTGTGGTACTATTGTGTCCAGTGTTACCGCTCCAAGATTGGTTGTTTGCAGCCATGTTCTGAGTCGTGTTACCTTTTTAGTTGTACGTGTTTTACTGGCCATGGCATTTTGGCAAGTCAACTGATGTATATGATAATGCGTAAACAAAAAAGGGTCGCGCAAAGTACATAGAGTAAGAAAGCAAGAAAGAATTTGGTATTTTAGAAGATATGAGAGGAAATGGTGGTGATTCATACCTTGTCAATTTCTATTTTTGGCCCTTGATTGTCTACATATCATAGGTCTATTTGATACTTGATCTCCAAACACAAGTACATGAGGGAGGAAGAGGAGCACAATTTGTATTATATCATATGTTTCTCTTTTTTACATGGATATGGAATATGGATAAAACAATATGTTTTCTCTATGTATCCTTTACCCTTTCAATCTTCTGACATGTCTAGTGCGAGTATTTATACATCAATATAGAACCCTGAGTATGCATCGTATGTTGAATTTCAACCAGAAGGGCCGATACTCTAGTTTTACATGGGCTGAGAGTGTTTCACCAAGTTAGAGCCTTTTAGGACAAATCACTGATGTCTCTCTGAAAGCTTTCTTGGTTTGTATTTAGGTTGTCCCGCTTGCTATTATGCATTTTGGGGATTCTGTCTTAGTAGCTTCATGTGCTTTTCTGTTGGAGCTGTGTGGGTTATCTGCCAGTATGCTGAGAATAGATATCGCTGCTTTAAGGCGAATATCTTCTTTCTACAATTCCAATGATCATTACAAACCAGTGTCACTAAGGGGCTCAGCATTTCATTCAGTATTCCATGAAGGCAATATTACAGATTCTCTTGCGAGAGCATTGGCAGATGATCATCTCCACAATGTTAGTTCTGGAGCCATAAGAAAAACATCAAATTCAAATGCCATTGTTAATAGACAACCACGAGCTCTCATGCTTGTGCTACAGAATTTGGAAAAGGCGAGTCTTCCATTGTTGTCTGATGGGAAGACATGTGGTTCTTGGCTAATGAGCGGCAATGGTGATGGAGCTGAGTTAAGGTCTCAGCAGAAGATTGCAAGTCGGCACTGGAATCTGGTTACTGTTTTCTGTCAGATGCATCAGATTCCTTTGAGTACTAAATACCTTTCCATATTAGCAAGAGATAATGACTGGGTATGTTTTATTCATTTTATGAAGTTTTTCGTAGTGAAACAAAACTCTTGGACGTTGAAAATTAAAGTTTGCATTATCTTCTGTCAGATTGGATTTCTGTCAGAAGCTCAGATCGGGGGATATCCTTTTGACGCAGTTATCGAAGTCGTGAGCTTCATGTCTCTTTGACTAAGTTTTCCTCCTTTTTGTTTCTTTTGAAGTTTCACTTACATAGATGAGCTAGTCAATTCCCCTCACAAAAATTATTTTTTCTGTAATGATTCAGGCATCAAAGGAGTTCAGTGATCCTCGTTTAAGAATTCACATCTTAACTGTTTTGAAAGGCATGCAGTCAAGGAAAAAAGTTCTCTCTTCATCCAACTCAGATTCTACTGAAAAAAGGAGCGAAACCTCCTTTATAGATGAGAACACCTATGTCCCTGTTGAACTCTTTGGAATTCTAGCAGACTCTGAGAAGCAGAAAAATCCTGGAGAGGCTCTGCTGTTAAAAGCAAAGGATATGTGCTGGTCTATTTTGGCAATGATTGCATCGTGTTTTCCAGATGTGTCTCCTTTATCCTGCCTAACTGCGTGGCTAGAAATCACTGCTGCAAGGTTCAGCTTTTCCAGATGGAGCAACGTTTCATGCTGTTTATAGTTCTGTGCTTTCCCAGTTACCTGTTTGGTTGCTGCTTTCACAAACTGTCCCAGAACACTCTAGTGTCTGTTCTAAAAACACAAACTTGCAGTGTTTGTATACCATATTCACTTTTAAGAAGACATGGTTTTCGAGAAATTGAAAAACTTTTTGGTGTTTTATAAAAATAAGTTATTATGTGAATGAATATTGGAAACAAGTTTCGATATCCATCAACGAAACGAATTTTTCTGAAAATTGTTTTGGAAAACAGATTCAGGAACAGCAACCAAACAGGAGATCTTTTAACCTTTATGCACTGAGGCATTTCGTGTATCCGCTCCCATATGACACTTTTTTTTGTTCTCCATAATTTACTATTCTCTTTTCAGGGAAACATCATCCATTAAGGTGAATGACATTGCTTCCCAAATTGCAAATAATGTTGCCGCAGCAGTGCAAGCTACTAACTCGCTGCCATCAAGTGCTAGGGTGCTTGCATTTCATTACAATCGGATAAATCCGAAACGTAGGCGGCTTATAGTGCCCATGTCAATGGATCCCTTGGCTTCTTCATTATCTGGAGTTTCTGTTAGTGGCAGTGCAAAAATGTTCACTGCCCAAGACATGAGTACTGAAGAGGAGAGGAAAAACCAATCTGGGGAAAGTATTCCGGTTTCAAGTGATTCTGATGAAGTTATTGGTTCTTTGTCCAAGATGGTTTCAGTGCTTTGTGAGCAACACTTATTTCTCCCTTTGCTAAAGGCTTTTGAGATATTCCTTCCTTCATGTTCGCTCTTACCTTTTATCCGTGCTCTTCAGGTTTGTTCCTACTTTTACACAGAACAATTTTCATAGCTCATAATGATACTATCAGCTGAGAACATTCGCATACCTTCATACTAACTTAAAAAGTAAACTCCGATTGGATTGAATCAGAGATTTTTTGGCAAAAAAAGATATGTCATAGAACTTCATTAAGAACTAGGGGGAATGAGTCAAGATGTTTAGTATTTAGCCATTTATTCATTAATATTTGCTTCTTGACAATCTTCAGTGACCTTTACTGTGTAGAACTTCTTACATTTTAGAGAAAGGACTACCCAGACACTTAAAGTTCAAGTAAATGCAAAATTAACTTTAAAATGATGGCTTAGAATGTGGATTCCCTTGAGCTTTTAATTACTTGGGCTTGAAGTTTCAAACTTCATAATTATTATCCTCTCTATTCTCTGCGTTATTTGTAATATTTACTGTACATTGAACCCTAAAAACTGTATTACGGTCATGCAAGTTACTTCAAAGCCACTGATGTTGATTTCTTTGGTGGTTTGTGCGTTTGAGTTTATCAATATGCTTCGTGTTGAACTTTGATGGGCATAGCCTGCAGTGTGAAGTTTTATCCACGTAGGATTTGGTATATAAAGGTTTGAAAGAACTCGTATTTTTATGATGTTTCTTAGCTGCCTCTACCAAACAAAGTTTGCATATAACTTGTTTTGTAAGTTCTTTATGATATCAAGTGTTTCAGCTTAGTTTTTTGAGGTAAATTCACTTTTTTAAGTTGACTTATTTGGGATTTCAAGTGCAAGTTCCCAACTAAAACTGAATATTTCGCACGCCACTTTTCAGGCATTTTCACAGATGCAGCTATCGGAAGCTTCTGCACATCTAGGATCGTTTTCTGCTAGAATTAAGGAAGAACCGGCTCATATACAAACAAACTTATTTAAAGGACAGATTGGGACTTCATGGATAAGTTCTACGGCTGTAAAAGCTGCTGATTCCATGCTTTCAACATGTCCGTCACCATATGAAAAAAGATGTTTATTGCAACTTCTTTCAGCAACTGACTTTGGTGATGGAGGATCTGCCGCAACATATTATCGTCGGCTTTATTGGAAAATTAATTTAGCAGAGCCTTTATTACGCATCGATGATGGTCTACACCTAGGGAACGAGACTTTGGATGATTCTTCACTTCTAACAGCATTAGAAAAGAATGGGCACTGGGACCATGCACGCAATTGGGCCAGGCAGTTGGAGGCCAGTGGTGGAACTTGGAAGTCTGCTTTTCACCATGTTACAGAAACACAGGTATTTACAATTCCTCTATTTACAATTCCTCGCCCACTATGTTAAGCATTTCAAATGTACTCATAACGGGAAGTTCAACACTGTCATTAAGACAAGGTGATTATGGTTTGTTAACTTAACCCTACCACACAATTACATGCATATATATAGAAAACAAACACAGTGGCTAAGGGCGTAATTGTCCTTAAAAATACATATTTCCTAACACTCTCTCTCAAGCTGGAGAATAAATATCATAAAATCCATCTTGTTACATAATAACTATAATCTATGCTTGAATAATAGTTTGGTAAACATATCTACTAACTGAGCCCCTGTAGACACAAATGGAGTAGTTATCACACTACCATCTAACTTCTCTCGAATTATATGATATTCAACTTTAGTGTGCTTAGTTCTCTCATGAAAGACTGGATTAGACACAATGAACTGTTGCTTGATTATCACAATTGAGATTCATAGGCAACTAACTATGCATTGAATCCTTTCTGTTCAATAAAAGAACGCATTCGCACAATCTCACGAGTAATATAAGTCATGACTCTGTACTATATTTCTGCACTAGACCGAACAACAACCGTCTGTTTCTTTCTTTTCCAAGTCACAAGATTTTCACCATGGAATGTACAATATCATGTAGTGGAATAAACCACAAGCTGTGTAGAATAAACCACATCCTGGATGGGCCTCAAGGTATTTAACAATTCTAAGAATAACTTCCCGATATGGCAAACGAGGAGCAAACTGACTCGTCATACTAATAGCGAACAAGATATTAGGATGTGTGATGGTAAGATAATTCAACTATCCAACCAAACAACGATACTAGTTAGGGTTAGAAAGTAACTCTCCTAGTCAACATAAAGTTCAACGTTGGGATCCATGGGAGTATCCACTAGTCACGATCCACGTAAATCAATGTCCTCCAAAAGATCCAAGACTTATTTTGAGACAGATTAATTTCCTTCTTAGATCTT
Source organism: Arbutus unedo (assembly GCA_014822125.1). Classification (NCBI taxonomy): domain Eukaryota; kingdom Viridiplantae; phylum Streptophyta; class Magnoliopsida; order Ericales; family Ericaceae; genus Arbutus; species Arbutus unedo. The sequence continues at coordinate 12,736 of JABCMJ010013498.1, read as the reverse complement.
GCCACTTCGATACTTGGGAAATAATTAACTTTCCCAAGTCCTTGGTATGAAAGTGATGTAGGAAGGCCTTCAACTCATTAATCCCTTTCTGATCATCACCCGTTCTGATAATATGATCCACGTAAATGATTAGCACTATATTACCTCGATGAGATGTGAGGGAGAAGACAAAATAGTCAAACTGGCATCGGTACAAGCCAAATTGCAAAACATCACTGAACTTGCCAACCTAGGCTTTAGGAGACTGTTTAAGACTATAAAGAACTTTGTGAAGTTGACACCTCTGAGTAGGCTCCCTTTGAGCATCAAACTCGGGTGGTTACTCTATGTAAAGCTCCTCGAGAAGATCACCATGTAAGAATGCATTCTTAACATCCAACAGAAATAATGGCCAACCAAGATTGACAGCAAGAGATATAAGGAGGCAAGCAAAGCCAATCTTAGCAATCAAGGAAAAAGTTTTAGCATAGTCAACTCCATAAGTCGGGATAGTCCTTCGCAACAAGACAGGCCTTGTAGTGCTCAACAAATCCATCAGAAATATATTTTATAATACAGACAAAAGGACATACAAAACTGGTTTTCTAGGAGGAAAAGGAACCAAGGTTCAAGTCCTATTTTGACGAAGAGCAGACATCTCATCCTCCTTATCTGTCTGCCACTCAAAAAGTAACGAGGACTCTTGAACAGTGTGAGGAACAAAGACAAAAAACAGAAGTAGCAAATGCAAGGGGGGAAAGAGACAAATGATCGTAGGCAACATACTGAGAAATAGAATGAGTGGTACAAGTACGTTTACCTTTACGAATGGATGAGGTCGAGAGTCGAGAGAAGTGACCGGATCACACAACGGAAGAAGCGGTAGGGCAATGGGGCAATGGACTAAGCTGGAGTAGGTGGAACCTTGGGCCAACGGATGTACACTTGCAATGGCGACGGGGTAGGAGGTGGCGGTGGTGATGGAACCCAAGTAAGTACATACTAAGATGGGTCTTCCAGAGAAGAAACTTGGGAAATAGGGCATGAACTCATTGAATGTAGTATCAGCACATGCAAAATGACTATTACAAAAAGGAGAGTAGCATTTATATCATTTCTGAGTACGGGAGTAATCAAGAAATACACCTTTAATGGACCTCTATTGAATTTAAGCTTAAATCAATAGGTCTTCTTTTTTCTTTTGTAAGGATAGAGGTTTAGATAGGGAGAACTCTTAGACTCTCAAGTTTTATAAAGTATTTATGAAAATCCATCTCCACCTCTGTTGTGCACTTCCTCCCAAAGCATTTTGGCATCTGTTATTCATAGTCTCACCCTCGCAGGGATCAAGTTTATTGGCTAGGATCAATGGCATGAACTAGGCCGAAAACTCTGGGGGATAGAGAATGTAGTGGACGATCAGGAAACAGCACAATGTATGGAATCTGAACCACCTAGAACCATTGAAGGCATACGGTTCACAAGATACCATGAAGTAAGATTATCATCACTCCAGAAAGATTTGGGTATGTGCATATGAAATAAGAGGACTTGTGGGACCTCTAATAGATGTTGAAGTTTGTGTTCAGCAAATCTATTTTGTTGTGGAGTCTGAGCACAAGAAGATTGATGAATAATACCATGATCATCAAAAAAAATGAGGACAAACTATCACTGAAATATTTACAAGCATTATCAGAACAAAAAATACGAATCGGAACATCAAACTGTGATTTTATTTTCATATAAAAAGATTTAAAAATTGAGTACAATTCAAACCGTTCTTTCATAAGATAAACATAACTAATCTCATAATACATCCACAAAAACAAAAAAGTATTGAACGCTAAAGCGTGATGAAATATGCAAAGAACCAAAATCAGAATGAATTAAATGAAAAGGACGCGAGCACGACTTTCTACCCTAAGACGAAAGGAAACACGGTGATGTTTGCTAAACTTACAAACTTCACAAGGTAAAGCCTCAACATGACCACATGATGGAATCACTACTTGAGGTTCTGGAGAGATGGATAGCCAAGGGAACAATGATGTTGGTAGGGTAAAACAGAGGATTAGAGTGCAATAGAATCAAGTGTTCAACGGCAACATAGTACAGTCTAGCACACTTAGCACCCCCACCAATCTTCTTTCGTGTCATGAGATCCTAAAAGACACAACAATCGTAAAAGAAAATTATTACAAAATAATTTAAAGACTTGTTGATCTTACTAACAGAAGAATAACAAGAAAGCAAGGGACACGTAAAACATAATCTAAAGTCAACAATAAGTTTAAAGTAGCTGAACTCAAACCAACAACATTAGTAGTGAAACTGTCGGCTATGGCATCATGGATAGGTTCCAAAAAGGAGGACTATCAAACGGGATATTAAAAACACCAGTCATATGATTAGAAACACCTAAATAAATAACCCAAAGAGTATTAGTAACAAGGCAAACAAAAGAGAAATCTTTCTAAGAGAACATAGCAGTGAGAGAAGACGGTAGCTGAGAAGGCTGCATAAAAAATAGTCGATGGTAGTCATCTTCGGAAATAGTAACCACACGCGGAGCGGAAGTAGAAGAGCCAGATATATGTTGTCCATCATCCTTAGAGACAGTGACCTGATGAGTGGTAAGGCAACGTGAAGATGCCAACAATAATCAACAGTATGATTATCATCATGTGTATGAAGTCCTAACCTAAAAGTATTTAATGGTTACAATGTGTATGAATTAACTAAAACAGTTTGATGTGTTCCCCGCCATGTTTGTGTCCTCATTTTTTGGAGATTGCCTTGTCCTTTGTCTGGTTCCGTGTTCGCGTCAGTGCTACATATAATGGCTTAATCCTTACATTAATCATGTCTTTTGGGAACAATTTTGGGCTTGTACTTGCCTGTTTCTCTATAATTTATACTTTCTGATTCTAACCAAGAGTTGTGTTTGGTATGCCAGTTATGGTGTTGACCTGATATAGTGGGCACAAATGTTAAAAACTTGGTTTTCCATTTATCTCTAATTATGAATCTTTTTTTTTTTTGTGATCTATTATTGAATGGTTTTACTTGGTAGAGGACCCTGCATCCTAGTATTGGAGGTGTCAGTCAGTTTTTTCCAGCTCATTGTTTTTGCTGTTTCAATGAAAGAAAAGGTGTAGAACTATGAGGCTTTGACTTGCATAACTGAACTGGTTATACAGAGCTTTACACTTGGTATCTTTAGCTTATATTAGGAGTTTTATCTTTAATGGAATCAAGCATTGGAGTTAAGTACACAAGCTCGGCTTTACCTGTCCAAAAAGGACATAAAAAAGTACATATTGTAGCTTTAAATAAAGATGCATTACAAATGAACTGTTTTTTCTCTCGACAGAGTACCTTCAAAATCTTCACCAGTTAGAAGGGTAGCAAAATATTTATACTGGAAAAGTAATCTGTATCATTTTGGTACACTCCCGTCTCTGGGTTGCTGGAAGAGGTGGACTGTACAAACTTAAATTTTGGGTTTCATTGAAAAAGAAGGCTTCCAGTGAGTCCAAACTCCTTAGCAGTAGATACATGAACATCTATTGTCATTAGTGGATTCTTGCTTCTCAGCGACCTTAGGCGTAGGGCTGCAAATGAGCTAAGTTGAGTCTAGCCCTAAGGTGTTTGAGCTCGGGTCAGTAAAAAACAGATAAGCTCGATCTTGGCTCACAAGTTCCAATCGAGCTTATAGAACCAAGTCGCGCCCAATGTTTATGAAGCTCGAGCTTGGCTCGTCTAAAACTCAATAAGATATGAACAAGCCGAGCTCATTAACATATTTCAAACCCAAATAAAAATTTGAATGGCATTATTCCTTCCCTCTTTATGAACCAAAATAACCCTTATAATTTATGGAATCACAAGAAAAGCTGCCGTAGGAATATTATCGGCAGCCCTAACTCCTAAGGCCCCTGACAAGTTACACATGACGTGATGACCTGGGACTTGGTAACCTTAGGTAGTACAACACTAACCAACTTAGCAACCATAACAGGACCCTGAGATTTCAAGTTATTATTAGGGCTTTTGAATTGGGGGAGCACAAATAGAGAGAGAGCTAAACAACCACAAAGATAATAAACATGGAGCTAGACAAAGTGGCTTAATATTATGACCACTAGCCAATCTAAGTGCTGATGTGATGTTAGAACAAACGCTTCAAGAGAACTTTTAAAAAAACACATCCCATTGATCTGGAGTGCATCTTAAACCCCGTCCATATTCCCATTAACTATGATTTTGGTTGTAAACATTACCACAGTAGATGTGTGTGTTTGTGTGTGTGTGAGGGAGAGAGAGAGTACCTAAGATTTCAGTGCTGGTGGCAATCCGGCGGTGACCTGAGGGGTGAGTTTCGGAGAGGAAGATCGGCGGTGACTGGCATGATTGGCAGTGGACTGAGGGTGAGATTGGTGAAGAGGAAGACTAGGGTTTTTGGGGAGGTGACTTTTGCCTCTTTCTGTTTCTCTCATGTGTCCGTATCATAATACACAAACAATAGAAAATCCTGAAAACTGTGCTGATACACTCAAGCCGAGCATTTGTTAAATCAAGCTCAGCTAGTTCACCAAACAAGTCACAAAAATTAGCTTGAGCCTTTTTTCTAGTTTAAACCAAGCTCAAACGAGACGTTACTAATCTGAGCCTCAAGAGGCTCTGGTTTTTTGTGGCTCTATTCGAGTGGAGTGCAGGTGCAAGAAGGGGGGCTTAATTTGACTTTTCGAAGATGTGGGCCAAAGACTATCGTGTGCTACTTTTAGTGATTTCTTTCCCAAAGCATGCAAACAACCAACAGTTTTGGTTTATCATTATTCATGTTTATAAACCTCGTTTATTTGACGCTGACTTTCTCCAAATGATGCTTCTTGTTGTACAGAACATTAACGTAAGTGACTCTCATTTTGCCTTCTAGAAATTTTCTTGTTGAAAATATAAATAGAATACTACTTAATCCATCACAGATTTGATTTATGGATAATCTCATATCCACAAAAACCAAATAAAAATGATCAAAACATACTCCAGAGTCTTAGATATTTCTCCTTGGTTTGCCTTTTGCATTTGCGACCTAGAAGACAATTATCAATATTGTTACTATTTTCTATTTGGGCTAAGATATATGATTTATCTCTGGAACATTCTCCAATATGTGAAACCATTGTTAGATGCTTCTCTAAAAGTTTTATCCGGAGCTAATGCCCTCTCTCTCTCTCTCTCTCTCTCTCTCTCTAGGCCGAATCCATGGTGGCAGAGTGGAAGGAGTTTCTTTGGGATGTCCCGGAGGAGAGGGTTGCTTTATGGGGCCACTGTCAAACTCTGTTTGTTAGATATTCCTTCCCTGCATTACAGGTATGTTTATTTTGAAACCAGAAGCACCAAAATAGCACAGTTTTCAAAAAAATGCCTTTTTTTCTTTGAATACCCGTTCCTCCTTTATCTGGATCTTATCTGTTAGGATTTTCTGCTATTATTTTGCTTGTAGGCAGGATTATTTTTCCTTAAACATGCAGAAGCTGTGGAGAAAGATCTTCCAGCAAGGGAGCTCCATGAACTGTTGCTTCTTTCTCTTCAATGGTTGAGCGGGACGATAACCCAGTCCAATCAGTAAGTTTTTTTTGGCAAAATCCAATAGTGCTGCTTCTCATTGAATAATTCTCCCTTTTACCGTCAATGTTCAATCTATCAGAGTTTATCCGTTGCATCTTCTGCGGGAGATAGAGACTAGGGTATGGCTCCTGGCTGTAGAATCGGAAGCGCAGGTGAAAGGTGAAGGGGACTTCAACTTAACCAGTTCTAGTATACCTGGAACCGGGAAGAGTTCCAATATCATAGATCGGACTGCCAGCATTATTACAAAAATGGACAACCATATGAATGCAGTGAGGATTAAAACTTCAGAGAGAAATGATGCAAGGGAAAACAACCAGACACATCACAAGATTTCACAAGTTGTGGATACTGGATTCTCAACTGTCGCAAAGACAAAGCGTAGGGCCAAAGGCCTTGCACCATCGAGACGGCCTTTAATGGATACAATGGAAAAAAGTACTGATTCCAACGATGGTTTTGCTGCTTTCGGTAACAGAAACGATTTGCATTTGCAAGATGAAAACTTCAAAATAGATTCATCATTTTCAAGGTGGGAGGAAAGGGTTGGACCTGAAGAGCTGGAAAGAGCAGTACTTTCTTTGCTGGAGTTTGGGCAAATTTCAGCTGCAAAACAACTGCAAAATAAGCTGTCTCCTGGACACATACCAACTGAATTTTTACTTGTAGACGTTGCTTTAAAGCTTGCAGCTATGTCAACTCCCAGCAATGAAGTGTCCATATCAATGATGGATGAGGAAGTGCGCTCAGTTATCCAGTCTTACAATATTCGAATTGACCACCATGTGGTTGGCCCACTGGAGGTTTGTTTCAAAGCTCTTTCCTACTTCTTTTCATCTAGGCCCTGTTTGGTTGACTGGACTAATAGTGAAGGGATATGTAATTCCATAAGATAATGAACCCTACCGGATTAATAGTGATGGGATTAATAACACCATATCCCTCAAGGTAATGCGCATCAGATTAATAGTAATTCAGCCTTACAGTATTCTGACTAAACACCATGTGGTTGCCCCCTAGAGGTTTGCTTCCAAGCTCTTTCCTATTTTTCTTTTCTCTTAGGCCCTGTATGGTGGACTTGACGAATAGCAAAGGTATATGTAATCTCATAGGATAAGTAATCCTCCCGTATGAATAGTGACGGGATCAATAACACCACATCCCCCATGGTCATGTATATCAGATTAATAATGACAGCATTGATATGCCACAAAAGCTCCACTGAACACGGGATACGTGGTTCCTTTGGATATTTAGTCCAGTCAGATGCGTGCCTCTGGACAGACAATTGGGACTGTAAGTTATTTCTCTGCTTGTCAATAATGTTGAGTGGTTGAGACAATGCAATACTAGACAGAAGAAACCCTTGTATGGATGGACACAAGATAGAAAGAACCCTTGAATGAAAAATGCATGAAAGCGCATGTGCCGGTGATTTTCAAGAGAATATAACAATCTGTTTGAATTACAAATGGCACTACTTCATTCAGTTAGTGTGTTATATATGTTAAAGCAGGTTTTTTGTGAAGCGTGTGTCAAACTTTAAAAAGAAAATATCCACCTGCACTTTCCACGGCTACTTGTGTTGTACTGATTATGGGTTTTCTACTTCATAAATGTGAAAAAGTTGGTTATCAATCAGTTTTGGGTTGTTGAACTGTAGGTATTGGAGAGTTTGACAACACTTTTTATGGAAGGTAGTGGACGTGGGCTATGCAAGAGAATAATAGCAGTTGTAAAAGCGGCAAATGTGCTAGGTATTTCATTCTCGGAGGCATATGACAAGAAGCCTATTGAACTGCTACAGTTGCTTTCTCTTAAAGCGCAAGATTCCTTTGAGGAAGCAAATCTCCTGGTGCAAACTCACTCTATGCCAGCTGCTAGTATAGCTCAAGTTCTTGCCGAATCCTTTTTAAAGGTGCCTCTTTATTTTAATCAGTAGATTCCGTTCTGAAGTTGCATTTTTTCCCCTCAAGTTTGATTTAAGTGCCACCACGTTGTGCGGAAGATACATGGCATTAAAACTGGGAGAGAGAGAGCTTCCTAGGAGGAGTAGAGAATCAATGGCACCTTCCAAATTGTCATGTCTAGGCCAAGGAACAATATTTCATTCGATTTCCATCAAAATGATAAAATGTTTATGTTTCCCGGGGGACCGGAACAGAAGAGTAGTGCAATCTTGATATTCCAATGTTTCCACCAACAGCTACCAAGATGCACCAAAACATGGTCAAATTCTACGAAGCATACCTAAAAATCAAGCTGTTTCGACACCTTTTAGAATCATCCAATAAGGACATCTTCATAGAGTCCAAAATTCTTTTGACATTTCCCTTGCGTTCCAGCTACATTTTCGAAATGTTTCCAAAACATCCCCACATGCATCTGAAACCTTTCCTTCGCCTGCCTAACCAAAATGAATATTGATCTTTGGTGGAGGCCCACTACAGAGTCAAGCTGAAAAAACATTGTGTGCTTAACCAGGTATGCTTAGTTTGGGTTTGCTGACTCTTCAGTGGTCAGATAAATCAACAGAAGCTTGGCTTGGATCAGTGAAAATAGAAGGCTGCATTTCTCTACCTTCTGTATTTATTCTTGCTTTTCCCTCTCAAATTAAGGTACTCACTTTTTAATAATGCTGATGTATTTCAGGGTTTATTAGCTGCACATCGTGGGGGATATATGGATTCTCAAAAGGAGGAAGGACCTGCTCCTCTATTGTGGAGATTCTCGGACTTCTTGAAGTGGGCAGATCTTTGTCCATCAGAACCAGAAATTGGCCATGCATTGATGCGTTTAGTGATTACCGGTCAAGAAATACCACATGCTTGCGAGGTATGATAATTGTCATTGTTGTCCATTGTGACACAATCTGAAATGTTTGCAAAAGTCAAAAGGTGGAGTGACTAAATTGGCTTTTTTGTTGTTGAAAAGCCTATTTGATAATGTTGGTAAAAAGATTTGTATGTTTTAGCTACTGATGTTATTGCCATCATTCAGTTATCATTTTGTGATTTTATGGTCCCTTTTAAGTATAAACACACAGGCTCGCACTTCACTATTATAAAATTTAGTCCTCCCAATAACATACAATTTGGACTTGTATCCGTGTAATTCAGATTCTGATTCAGTAATGAATTGATTGTTCAACATGGATGACGCATGTCCATAAACGCTTTGGTATAAATTTTAGAAACCTCGTTTGTGTAAAGAGCTGCTGTTATGAAATTATTGTGTACAGTGTATACTAGAGCTTTCGTTTAGAAAATTAAGTGTAGTATCATCAGCATGTGAAAAACAATTGTAATAAATCTCCCTTCATCTGGTCCATTTTATGGTGTCCAACATTTTGATGAGTCACAACGGCTGTACTTTACAAAACATAACTTTCCAAAGGTGTTCTTCTCTATTGCGTTTAAGTTGCGTCCTTGGAGTAGTTACTTAAATTCAATAAAGAAGGGAAAAGTGGGAATAAGATCCATTTTGGCCATTGCCTTTTTAAAGTGGAGATATACTACGGGACACCTAAAACAAAATAATGGACTAACAAAAAAAGACGGACAGTTTTGTTTCTCAATATTGCCATTTCCTTTAGGTGAGCTAATGTCTCTTGAACTTTAATTTTTCCAGGTTGAACTTCTCATTCTGTCGCACCACTTCTACAAGTTGTCAGCTTGCCTTGATGGAGTTGATGTTCTTGTAGCTCTTGCAGCAACCAGGGTAGAAGCTTATGTGGCAGAGGGTGATTTCGCATGTCTGGCTCGCCTGATAACAGGAGTCGGGAACTTCCATGCTCTCAATTTCATACTGGGAATTCTCATAGAAAATGGTCAGCTAGATCTTCTCCTTCAGAAGTTTTCAGCTGCTGCAGACACAAATACAGGCACTGCTGAGGCCGTCAGAGGATTCCGCATGGCTGTTCTCACTACACTTAAGCAATTTAACCCAAATGATCTTGATGCCTTTGCTATGGTTCGTATATACCCAGATCCCATGATTTCGCAAATAAAGTGCTAACTGCTATCCGATATAATGTGTGCAAGTTCTGATGAAAAATAGAGAATAGATCACGTGTTCCCTAATGAGTTCCAGCTTCAGTACTAGGTAACTAGTTCTTGACTGTATTAAGGAAGCTTTGCACATAAGGTACCTTCACAGACATGGTGACTCATAGCTAATTCATCATTTCCTTTCAGACGGTCTATTCTGGAAACTTATCCGCACTTGAGGAACAAAATTTGATTTGTTTCCACCAAAACAACCTAGATGTGTCTGTTTTCTAGAAGACCGAAATGAAGCAATTTTGGAATCCGGATATTCCAATGTCCCCACTGACGCACACCAAACTGCACCCGGAAACATGTTGAAATTCTACTAAACAGACTGAAATTGTGTTGTTTTGACAACTATTACAAGTATCCAACAATGATTTTTTCATATATATTCCCAAACTGTTGACATTTCCATTATGTTCCAGATACGTTTCCAAAATGTTTCTAGCATGTTTTGAAAACGTTTCCTTTTCCTAGCTAAGGTAACCAATGTACGAACACGATATTTCGATCCTTGTCCACATTTCCAGTGTCTGGAAATGTCAAGACAAGTTGGTGCATTGTTTTGTTCCTTTGATATCGGATGTATGAGATATAAATACAGTGTCAGTGTCGGCATCCATTTGCTTTGTTTGAACCTGTCTTGATATCATATTTTCAGCGAGAGCACAAGCACATTCATGATATCTTGTATGGAATGTCCATGGAGGTGAATGGCAATTTTCATGTCTTCACTTTGTATGGCATTTTTGGGGGTTCGGGGCTATTTTTCCCCATTACTGGAGCAAAAATTTCAAACTTGAGCTCCTTTAATTCTCCAATAATTGCCTTAGTTTTGTTTCCCCCTCTTGCAGGTTTATAATCATTTTGACATGAAGCACGAAACAGCTGCTCTTCTAGAGTCACGAGCTGACCAAGCATCTCAGCAGTGGTTCCTCCGTTACGACAAGGACCAAAACGAGGACCTCTTGGATTCAATGCGCTATTTCATTGAAGCAGGCGAGGTTCACTCCTCCATCGACGCTGGCAACAAAACGCACACCGCTTGCGCTCGTGCATCTCTCATCTCCCTCCAAATACGGATGCCAGATTTTCAGTGGCTCAATCTATCTGAAACGAATGCCCGCCGGGCCCTTGTCGAGCAGTCCCGTTTCCAAGAGGCCCTAATTGTTGCCGAAGCATATAGTCTAAACCAGCCGAGCGAGTGGGCCCTAGTGCTTTGGAACCAGATGCTCAAACCGGAGCTTACAGAACAATTTGTGGCAGAATTTGTGGCAGTGCTTCCGCTCCACCCTTTGATGCTTGCCGATCTCGCTAGGTTTTATAGGGCTGAGGTGGCAGCAAGAGGGGACCAGTCACAGTTCTCTGTTTGGTTGACAGGGGGAGGGCTTCCTGCGGAATGGGCAAAGTACCTTTGGAGGTCTTTTAGGTGTTTGTTGAAGAGGACTAGGGATTTGAGGTTGCGATTGCAGCTGGCGACAACGGCTACTGGTTTTGACGATATAATTAATGCTTGTGTAACGGCCCTAGATAGGGTTCCAGACAATGCAGGGCCGCTTGTGCTGAGGAAAGGACACGGTGGAGCCTATCTCCCTCTGATGTGAAAGTGGGACAAACTAGATGGCATTAATATCGGTATACATTTTGTGCCTTTGATTCTGGTGGGTCATAACTCAAAACAGAGATGGTGGCGGATGATAAAGAAGTCATCCACTATACTACTTTTTGAAACCTAATAATATGGGGAGCGAAGGTCGAAATGCAAGGATGGTGAAGATGTGTTGTAGGTTGAAGAGCTTGTGGTTCCCTACCGATTTTCATTGGGAAAGTTAACAGCAAAGGATTTGTGGTTCGACCATTCCCTGCCGGAAGATACATCTGGGATTCTTATTCTATAGTCTCCTGCACCCACTGGTCAGACATTTGGGTCTACATATCTGGCGATGACTTATGATCCCTGGGTCTACATATCAGGCATTCGGATGTTAGGTATGAAGTAAAAAGGGACCTGCTGGATCACAGTAGATTTGTTCTTTGATTTTTTTCCATTGCAATTCGAGTTATGCGCGTTCAGTTGGGTATATTCATTTTGGTTTGTCTGTATCTTTTTTTTTCTCGCTATATGGAATGTACAGGGTTCTTCTGTTTGAAACATAGTATGTGTATACGATTCTTCCTCAATGAAAGGTTTTTGTGGGTTGATTTTTTCGAAGGGGACAAAGTCCGTGTGTTGTATTTTTCTTTTTTTTCTTTTGGTCAAATAACGCAAGTGTTGGCCAGCCAACAATTTCTCTTCGTCAACCACTGGGGACTGACGCCTTGTGGCAATATTTTGTGTTTGTGTGTATAAATTTGTGTCAACCAGTGGGGGCTTACGCTTACGCCCTAATATTTTGTATTACTCTCATGTTATTATTTTTAGAATTCTTCACTGAAATGTTATTTTTGATGATCTAAACTATTCATTTTCTTTATATTAGATTTTTTTAGAGGATATGTAAAAATTTAGTTCAATCGGGCATTCGGTGATTTCTCTTGATCTAAAAGTTCAATTGTACTCCAATAATTTTAAATTTCAAAGTAAAAAATAAAATTATTAAATCAAGCATTTATAAATATTTAATTAAGTTAAATTTTGCACGATCCACTAATTTGAACAAGAAGAAAGATTTTGATCATCAAGGTAAGATTCGGAATGATCCCATTTCATCTTTAGATTGCTTTGCTAAACCAATGGGAGGTAAGATTCGGAATGATCCCATTTCATCTTTAGATTGCTTTGCTAAACCAATGGGCACACGTTGGATTTGGGGCTGGGGTTGGGTGGTCTTGACAAGAGAATTAAGAGTTTGTTTTTTCATAAAATTTTAGGGTTGATTTCATATACAAGTGTCTTTGGGAAGTCATCTCACCTTCACGCTTAAACAAATGAAAAGTCTGTGAGTAGGGATGTAATCAGTCTGGTTTGGACAAAATAGAAATTAAAAACAAGACCGAAGTAGTTCGGTTTTGTTAGATTGTAAAGTTTGTATAATTATTTTTCCTTTAGATGTAATTATCTTTACATT
>JABCMJ010013485.1:0-29056 GCA_014822125.1 Arbutus unedo | reverse complement strand
TTCTATATTTTGAGGCAAAGATCAGTTTTAAATAAATTAAAATACTGATTTGGCCGGCGCATCAGCGACACTTTTGCTGGTCGATCAATGATATGAAACATTCTACAACATTCTTAGGATCAATCGACCATATGCCTTATATCATAATCCATCATATCGCATTACATCATCACATTCATTTTGCCTTAACAACATGCCAAAAGACATTATCGAATCATTAAGGATCATCATCAACTAACATCATCAAAATTAATTATCCCTTTCAATCTCTCCCTTTTTGATGATGTCATACACTAGGCATGCAAAATGAATATAAAGAACATATAATGATTAAGATAGAGGATTATTCAAGTATAAGTCCTTAGTCATAGAGAGTGAGTTCATGAGCTAACATAATATAATGCATCCTACTAAAGAAGTGCAACCATCAAAAACCAAAATAAGAATACCGCAATGTTAGGTCTCGGAATCACTTCGTCACACATACCACCCACGCCTTCTTCTCCCCCAGTGACATAATAAAAAAGAATAGATGCTCGAGGAGTGAGAAAAGAATTAATAGATTTCTGCTGATCATAGTATGGAGTTTGCTCCCCCTGAGTTGGTGATCCTGTTGTATTGCATGCACTATACAAAGTTTATGAATGACACATCGATAGCAACTATTTTGTGAGAAAGCAATATGTATCAAACATAAATGTGCATAAAATAGAACGACTTACTAATTTGGGATTTCTCCACTTTCCATTTGTTGTCGAGGCTTTGTAGAGTTGACCTTCTCCTATCGGCTTCATGAAGAAGTTCACCGATTATTCAATAGGGAGAATGTATTCAAGTTCAACTTTGCTTTTTCTTGCTTGTTCCTGGAGAGAATGGTGTTGATTGGATCATCGGAGCATTTTGAATTGTCACATAGGATTTGACCAGTTTCGATTTCCTTCTTATTCCTGTAAGATCTTGACTAATGAAAGTGAAATTTTTTTTGCAGTCTTACGAACAATCTTTATTCACGACCATCCGGAGTTCATCTTGTATTATGTTAACAAGATCCTTGCACAAAGCTATCATTAGTCGATTCACAGATGATATATATATATATATATATATATATATATATACATAGAGAGAGAGAGAGAGAGAGAGAGAGAGAGAGAGAGAGACTGGCTCAAAAGACCAATGTTAAGGGAACCAATTTTGGACCAAGCATGATAGCCCTTGGATTGAATCCCATCCAAGGGTTGAGATTAGATTATGTAAAACTAAAAAAAACCATATTGCCTACTCCCATTTTAGCGCCCCACCCCCTCCCTCTCTCTCCTTGCATTGCAACTCAATCTCTCTCTCCTCTCGTTCCACGTCTACTCCTCGTCGTCCACTGTTGTGTGCCGCCCTACTCCCCTTTCCGTCGCCACCTAGCCCAGCTCACCACCGTTCACCCAAGTCGCTGCCCGTCACCACTCCATAGCTCACCACCGTTTTACCCCGTCGTCGCCGTTCGGTGAGTGAAATTTTTTGTTTTTCACTCTGGATTTAAAAGTTATGTTTTTGATAGAAGAATAATACTCTGATTTGTAGATTTGTATAGTTTTTTTGTTAATAGATTTAAAAATAATGCTTCGATTTTTTTGTATGGAACAGTTGGAAAATTAGAGTTATTATTTATTTGGTTGTTTTACAAGAATTTTCTATCTTCATCACATGAAGAGACAAAATTATGTTGTTTTATAATTTAAAAACAAAAATGGTATAGTTAAAATTTATATCATTTGTACTTCATAGATTCAATTTAATTTTCCAAGATTTTCAAAAAGGGTATTGATGTAGTTATCTTTTTCTTAATTTTTCCTAAGGCTGCAAATGGCATATCATAAATGTTCGCCCGGTATGTTGTGTCAAACATGATCACATCACCAAAATAATCATATGCCATGCGGGCCTCATGATCCGCCCGAAAAAAATTAACAACCCTCCCGTCTTCATCAACTTGAACTGCGTAAAAGAATTATGGATTATCTAACTATTTTTTTCTATAATAATTAAGAACCGTTTGTGCATCACCGTCTTCTAGATTCCTACGTCTCACATCCTTCAAGTGATTATAGCAATCATTCTTACCAAAACTAATATAGGCGCCACCTATGACATCCGGTAGTTTTGCAACTTTTAAATTTTCTCTATAAAAGGCTACGGTCAAGTCTTTCACTGCATCATACATGGTTCTGTTTGATTTGATTTTCAACCACTTAGATGGGGTAACTTGCATGTGATTGTGATTATCATCAAACTTTGAGACTATCCATTCTAAGAGATTATTCTTATTCTTATTAAGTACAATGCTCATCATCACCAAACACCTGCACTTCATAATTGAAGTTCTTCTCACTCTATTGTTAGCACTTTTCTTATCACCAATATGAACAACCTTCCCTTCATGTGTGCAAACAAATTTTGTCGTACTAACCTCCTTCTCCTGCCATCCCGACTTCGATGAATTTCTAACACGAATAGAAAAGTCCTTTTGTCGGCCATATTGTGTGTGGTAATTTCTTGCAATATCTATGCTAACAAAAATCATTCCTAGATATGGCTTTTCCACGACATTTGAAAAATTATCATGCTCCATTTCAGTCGCACAATCCATAAGGCCAAACTTATAATCACAAGACATTACACAGTACAAGTAAAAACACCCTTAAAAATTCAAGACACAAGTTTTTTTACTATTTTAATATCTTTAATATCGTCTTAGTATTTTTTAATTTCGGTAATCCCCTCAACTGTGTGTTTCTCAATGGTGCTCAGAAATTGTATGTGAAAATAAGTGATCCAAAAGCAATCAAACATAGAATTAACTTAAAAAATGCCAAACATTGTCCATGCTTCAAGTCTATTATTTTTAACAAAAAAATCTAGTACTCTGTTAAGTTAAGACATACAAATTTCCATTGGTTCAAATCTATTAACAGAAAATCAGAGCACTATTTTTAAATCTATTAACAAAAAAATCTATACAAATCTACAAATCATAGCATTATTTTTCTATGAATAACATAACTTTTAAATCTATAGTGAAAACTAAAATGGCAGCAACGGGATAGAACAACAGCGAGCTGTGAAGGAGCGACGATGGGTGGCGGCGAGTTGTGCTCGGCGGCGACGGGCTAGGGAGGAGAGCGGCGCACAGTAGTGGATGACAAGGAGTAGATATGGATCGAGAGGAGAGAGAGACAAAGCTGCAAGGCAAGGAGAGATAGAGAGAGGGGGCTGAAACGGGAGTGGGCAGTAGGTTTTTTTTTTGTTTTACATAATCTAATCTCAGCCCTTGGATGAGATTGAATCCAAGGGCTACCAAGCTTGGTTCAAAATTAGTTCCCTTAACATTGGTCTTTTGAGCCAATCCCATATGTACATATTTCCATATCAAATATTAATGATCCGAACCGTTCAATATATTTAAAACATGTTTTTAAGGATATTCGTGTGAAATCAGCTCAAAATATTATCGGGAATTGCTTGATCTAATCATTTTAAAATGAAGACCTTCTATTTTCAGATCAAATATTAATGATCCGAACCGTTCAATATATTTAAAACATGTTTTTAAGGATACTCGTGTGAAATCAGCTCAAAATATTATCAAGAATGACTTGATCTAATCATTTTTTTATAAAACAGTTTCTGTCGGCATTTATGAAAAATTGCTTAGATCAATCCCTTCCCGATATTTTTTTAAGTCAATTTCTTAAGAGTATCCTTAAAAACATGTTTTAAACACATTGAACGGTTCGGATCATCAAAAATTGATCAGAAAATGGAGGTCCTCATTTTAACAAAATGAGGAATCCCTCATTAGAAGGGGACTCTATATATATATATATATACATATATATATATATATATATATACATATATATATACACATATACACGTACATATATATATGTATATATATATATATATATATACACATACATGTATATATACACATATACATACATGTATATATATTTATATATTATGTATATATATATACACATATATACATGTATATATATGTATATATTATATACATATACATATATGTATATGTACATGTATAATTATCATGTATATATTATATACATATACATAAATGTATATAATTATACATATACATTATACTTATCATATATATACATATATAATAATATATACTTATCATATACATATATATACACATATACGTGTAATAATATACGTAAGCATATTTGTAATATATATATAATATATAAGTGTATTTATAAATATGTACTTATAAGTATATATGTATACATATTATATAAATATATATATTATACGTATATATATTTACATTTATATATATATATATATATATATATATATGTATATATAAATAAATGTATAGTATGCGAATATATAATTATATATACGTCTAGTATGTGTATATATATATATAGTTGATTTTTGAAAATAATGAAAATTATTTTTGAAATAAATAAAAGTTTACTTGTCATACTTTTATTTATTTTTTTAAATAATAAAAACTGTTTTTGATTTTTGTAAGTAAAACACCAACACAAACATGTTTTTTCTTAAAAAATAGAAAATTCAGAAAATAAAAATAAAAAACAGGAAACAAAATAGTTTCTAAACATAGTCTTAGTGTTTGGTTAAAATTTTTACAATTCGAATTAAATACCATTTGAATATATAATTTCGCTAAGTATGAATTATATTTTAGCATGAGAATTGTGGAATTATTAATCTGATTACTTTTAATCTCATGAAATTCGATGAAGAGTTATATTTTAGTATGAGAATCGTGATATTATTAATTACTTATAATCTCATGAAATTCTTCATCAAATAGAGATGATATATCTATTCGCTATTAATTTGTCAAATAAAGATTTCTACATATTGTTTAATAAACTTACCGCGGAAATAGTTTAATCAATTCTCCTGGCATCTTTCTTCTTGAGAACAAATTCAGCCATTACTATCCAAACCAGCCAGAATTGGGAAAATTTTCAATCCTAATACTTGTGCATTTTATTGAAAGTCCAGAAGAGAATTACAGAAGAACCAATACGACAACTTCCATGAAACTCAATTTATAAGATTCAACCATCTATTCAGCAACTCAGAATCACAAGAAGTCACCAATTTCAATATACTTCTTAAAACAATCAAGCAGGATATTTCTACAAAATCAACAAATTTGGAAAACCAAAATTCTTTCGACAAAAATAACGAACAACAATAGACATAATACACATGCAAGATCCCTCACTTCCACAGCTCTTCCATTGGGATTCCACGCTGGGCAGAGACTTCACTAAATTGCCTCATTTCCTGCACCGCAACGATTGTGGCTCTGGCATTGTTAAGGGCATTGTCGCTTCCAAGTTGTTTCCCCAAAGCATTTTGCACACCGGCCATTTCTAAAACGATCCGAACAGAACCTCCGGCTAGCACTCCAGTACCTGGGGAAGCAGGTCTAAGCATCACCTTTGCAGCCCCAAATTTACCATCAGCTCTGCCATTTATTTGCTCCTAAGATTAGCAACGGAAGATAAACAAGAAAAAAGGGAAAAGTGCACACAATTGCAGGACTAGTTTACAGAAATGGTCTTCGGTTGCATGCAAGGATCAAAATTTTGTTTAGGTTAGTTGGAGAAGGAAACATTGCTTCAGCTAGTAGGAAAAGGAAACACTTGAGGGAATGTGTCAAAAATGTTTCAAAAAAGTCAAGGAAATGTAGCTGGAACATGATGCAAATGGAAAAAGAATTTGAGATGTACGAAGATGTCATTGTTGGATGACCAAATC
Organism: Arbutus unedo; assembly: GCA_014822125.1. Taxonomy (NCBI): domain Eukaryota; kingdom Viridiplantae; phylum Streptophyta; class Magnoliopsida; order Ericales; family Ericaceae; genus Arbutus; species Arbutus unedo. Next base: position 23,224 of record JABCMJ010013485.1, on the reverse strand, counting down.
ACTAGTACTCTGGAGTCAACTGTCCAAGTTATGACATAGAGATTCAGAAACTTCTCCTGTACTTTTCATTAACATGCAAATTACAGTCCCTATAAGCTACTACTCTTAACACCTAAATGACCAAAGCTTAGACTCGTCTTGATGCTCACTAAACATTCAACACTTTATTTCTTCGTAACTTTTGATCTATTCCAGACCAAAAAAAACATACTTAAAGAACTTATCCTGTACTTTAGGGAAGTTGATGCTTCCATTTTGACAGACACTAGTTTAAATTTCTGGAAACTGCAATGACTCAGATTCATAGTGACTCTACGGTAGATGAAATTACCTTAAACTAATATCATGCGAAGAAGGCATTAATCTTTGGGGCAATCCCATTTGGCTTTGCGTTTTGCAGCCACGGTTGTAAGAACTTATATTCACTAAAGGGCTTTGAAGAGAACTAAAACTGAGAGCGTATGAAAATCATTTGAGAAATCTTGTCACAAGACCCAAAATGCAGTTAGAACACGATCCGATGAAAATCAATCTATGACAGACAGAAAATCCAAAATCCTAGAAATCTATTATGTCAGTAACAACAAGGACCGTGGAGTGTATTCGGAGAAAGCCCCCTTTCTGTTAATTAGTACTTAGCAAAGCCCCCAATTTCTTATGTGTCCAAGCTAAGCACCTCTCACTACGATCTGTTATCAGAAAACACTAATATCGTAGCAAGCTACGTTTTAGAACCCATGCTCTACAATATGGTACACCTACGTTCTGAAACAATGATTAGCAATCCATATAGATCCCAAGATTTTGTCTTTAAAAACTAGAGAGATTGGAGGTTTAACAAGAAAATTGAAAAACAAATGGTCATAAAGCTTCTAGAATATTTTTTACATGGATGCTCTTACAAAATTCTATGGGACAATTATTCTTGACACAAGGACGTTCTTATGCTCTAATCTTCAAAGGTCTGTCTACCTTTACGCTACTGCCATTTAGGAAATGTGGCGTACTGCATTCTAGTACCCGTTCCTCGTATGGTACAATCACAATCCGCCCACCCCCTCACTTCAAACCACAACACGTTATTAGTCATAAACAAAACAGAAACAAAAATGTAAGGGTGCCATATTGTCTCATAAATGATGCTCCTCTAAGTGTCATTAGTTTCATTTCCTCAGTCCTCACAGAACTTCAACATCTACACTAAGCAACAGCAACCACTTTAATGCACATTTCAGCAACAAGAACAAACACCAAATGCATACAACATTTCTACGCAACAAGGTCTAAATTGGACATAATCTCTCAAAAGCTCAAATCCAAATGAAATTGCAAAACTGAACAAATTTTACGGAACTTCAACAGCTACATTTTTATCTTGTTTGGTACATCAAATACTAAATTCGGCAAACTATCTGAGCTCAAATCCGAAAGATAAATTTGCATGATTGAAAACATTTTACAGAAATCCAAAATCTAAAGCTTAATAGCTCACCCAAACTCACAACCACGATGAAATTAAATCACAGTACCTGTGAGGAAAAGTCGAATACTTGGTGAGAGGAATCCTAACCACATTCCGACGTGCATTAAGGGCTGACTTCTGAACCGCCGCCACAACCTCCTTCGCCTTCCCAACCCCCACGCCAACATTCCCCTGCTTGTCCCCCACCACAACCACAGCCCTAAAATGCAACTGCTTCCCTCCTTTAACCACCTTCGTAACCCTCCTCACTTGGATCAACACCTCCTCAAACCCATCTTTTATTTTCTCGGTTATCTCCTCCGATTCCCAATCAGCCTCTTCCTTCACCTTACTATCCATCACGTACACGTCGTTACCCAATACACTTACCCCGCTATACGCAGGGCCGTACATCTCCTCGTATGCCAATGTGATCTCGTCTTCATCCTCGAGTGGGCCGTCGTCGACCCCAGGCGGTTCGACGTAGCCTTCTGGGGCTTCGGGTGGTTCGTAGGTGACGTCATCTTTGAACAGGTCGGACTCAAAGAATACGGTGTCGGCATCGTCGGAAGGAGTGGCATCGTCGGAAGGACTGGCATCGTCGGACAGAGTGGCGAGGAGGGGGGAGAGTCTGGTGGGGGTTGAGGGGAGAGAAAGGGGAAGGTTTGGGAATTTGACGGGAGAGGAGAGAGAGTAATGTGGTGGGTTGAGGAGAGAGAAGCGACGGCTGCCGAGGGAGAGAGAGGAGAAGTTGGAGAGAGAGATTGCAGGAGCGGCCATGGTAGTTCCAAGAGAAGGGAGCTGAAGATCGGTGAAGTGTGGAAGGGAGCCTTATCGCAAAGAGTCAGAAAATGGATCGGGTTGATGGGCCATCGCAAGGTCGACAATGGATCGGGTTAATTATGGGCCATGGAGCGAGGTGACGGTGACCAGATCGGGTCAGGCAAGCCGGCAAAGCCACCACCCAGTTGTCGATAACCCGTTGTAAACGGTAATGAAAAGTCAATATCATACCTTGATGATGTCTCCCGAATCAAAGACGTATAACTAAAATTAGAATATCGGTGTATGATGCCGATCAACGCCCTATGATGTCTAAGTCAGCGATCTGTTTATGAAATTATAAAATATATACTAAAAATTTAGGGTTCACGAGAGTATTTACTTCTTCTTGATTTAGAGTGAGCTTTTACATCTCTTTGGATCTTAGAGTCCAACTTAGGATTTGTTTTTTTATAAATTGGGATAAGACTTAGTGGTGTGATCAGCTGGGGTCCATGAATCTTTATCCCAAAACAAGGATAAGCCCAATTTATCCTGTCTTGCTCTCTAAATAATGCATTCTCCATAAGAGTATGCCTTTTACTATAGGTGTTTTTATAGGTCTAAGACTCTTTGTAGGTAGTAAGAACTCATCTGGATATTGAGAGGGATAGCTTGCAAAGTAGAGAAGACAACAAATGGCCGAGGAGGCCTAGACAATCTTGACCGATAAGGTTGAGGCGACTGTGAAAAACCAAGAGTACCATTTTGACTTAACTGTCGACTCAATGCCTATCAACTACTCCCTTATTTTTTGAGACAAACATAGAGAATCTAAATAAACGAATTTAAACTTTGAACAAGCAATTTCTTTTCATCATAACAGACATTAAATGCATGTATCAAGCATCTTGTCTAGTCAACACGTTGCGCCCATCCATCTGTTGACCGTGTTGACAGTTGAAAGATCGGAATTGGAGGAGTTTGGAGTAGCACTTGGCCTTTACCAAGCTGTTGGTCATGCCAAAATCAAGATATGGGATTTGGAAGGCTAAAAATACTAACTGTCTCTTTCCTACTTCTCCTTTTACTTTTCATTTCTTTCGGCTGCAACCGGTGCGATTTTCAAAGCAAATTTAAGGGCGATTTCCAGCGACCTCTCATTCTCCTTGCAACCTAGGCACCTTTTCTTATGTACATTGTCCTTGCATCTGCTTACATTATGTTTTTCTTCCTCTTTAGCACTTTGAAGTCCAATTTTTATTTGGACATAAATTCCTTAGGCTTACGTCAGGAATTTGTCTTATTCTTACTCTGTAGTGCAACTATGCCACCCATTATTCTCACGCCCCTAAGTTCTGTGAGTTTGAAGTCTAGCCACACGTCGAAGCCTAGTACTTTGGTGGCCTATTTACTCTGATAGAACCCGTCATTCTCCATTTTCAAGCTATGAACCTGTTGAAATATGAACCAGAAGAAATTGAAACACAACAACTAGTTACTAGGGTGAGAGTTATGTTCGAGGTTGACGCCTCTTCTTCTTCTGCTTTCCTAGCACCGACTTTTGTAGGTATGGCGTTTTCCACCAAGGACTACGAAGCTACCAACATCTCATCGGCCACCACCCAATCTAACCTTTCATTGTTGAGGAAGGTATACCAAATCTGCTTGGGGGTCATTCTTAGTCTACTAACCTTTTATGAGCATGCATGCACTCCTCACCCATGGGAGGTGTGCCTCTATCGCAAAACGTTCGAGGATAGTCTTAGGCTTTCCTTCCCCCAACTGGTAAGAGAGTTTTTATGTCTTTTGAACCTTTTTTCTGGACAGCTAGCCCAAATGTATGGCGCACCCTCATTGGATTTATAGTTTTGTGGGTGGCTTGCTTTGAGAAGAAGGTTGAATTTAATTGGAAGATGTTCGTGCATGTCCACCAGGTGAACATCTCTTCTCAAGAGTGTTGGTTCTTTTCAAAGAGGGATAGGATGCTGACCTTGTTTGAAGATGTTCAAAGATACACAGTCTTTTGTTCATGGAAGTGAGTTTTTTGACATTGGTCAAAATATTTGAAATATTTAGCTTTTTTTAGTCTCTATCTGTCTTGGTTTTTGTTGATGAAATCTCACTTTAGGTTTGTGGACTATATTAAAAATCAATTTTGATGAATTGATTAAGAGAAATGTAGATTCGACATTGTTGTGAGAGATGTGAGGTGTAACGTCCTAATTTCTTAGAACATTAAATAATTTTATTTGAAATTTTATTTTATTTAACAGACAAGATTTAAATAGAAATACCTACAATTATTCATTGATTAAAAATTAATACTAAGTTCAAGAGTGCATAATTCAAAATGACCAAATTACTCCTCGGAATTTACATATATTTCTTAACGTAAAATAAGCAGATAATCAGAGCAAAAACTAAGGGTATGACATTCACGCGAACAGCTCCTCTCCATCGACATGCGGCACTTCCTGCGCAGGGTGCTCCTCCGTCTGCTAAACTCAATCTAATATAAAACACTAGAGGTAGAGAAGTTACACCAACGAGTAATGAAACTCAATAGATAAAGTTACCCAAAAAATTAAACTCACAGGTGATACATCACATAACAAATTACGATTAAATAACAGGCGATGAAGAATACTAACACCTTCGTAAGTTTTAATAAATCCTTTAGTGTTTCTAGGTGCACCGTAAAATTTACCATATCATCCCTTAGACACTAGCATAGGGCTCTTAGTTAGCATTGACTAGTCATTGCCTACCCGAGGGCCATAATCCCAATCACAACCCGACAAGGAAAGAACCTTCTACCGTACTTATATCATCCTATCTAGATCTCGCGAACATGACATCACTAGGTCTAGTCTCTACGTACTTTAGTCACTTCTCTTAATAGACTCAAAGACGCGCAAAACTCTAGTCGTCATTCCTTCGGGGTCCGGAGCTGCCTTCGCAAACGTCTCCGAAATCACTCTTTACCGTCTCCAACTCCTCCTAGTAAAGGCCCTTAAATCAGTTCACAACATAATCTCATATCACGAAATCACATGTCACACCAAGCTAACCACACTAGGTTAATCATTTTCTGTTAAACTTCTCACATAAGTTTCTATGATGTTCTCTACTTATAACGCACACTCAATACTATCTGTTGCCTTATTCAAGTGTCGTTCGAACCAATATCCCTAGAGTAATTCTTGGTTTCTCCAAACTAACCCCAAATCACATAACAAGTTCTATTATCCAAAAAACTCACAGTTTAACATAAGCCACAACATTTTCACTTAAGATTTATCTGCAACTCTCGGACAGCATAACGACTGAACCAGGAACAACCGTATCAATTTTACTAACACACGATTCACATATTTCACAATCACATCATGTTCCGACATCACATTTCATGTTTCAAGTCCTAACAAATCACTTTACAACACATGCACACATCTCTTAAGATATTAACATACGTAACAACTACAAGTGGATGCATGTGCACAGTGTATGACCATAAATAGTACCTTAATAAACTGTAAAACAATGCCTGAAAATATCAAAACATGATCAGAATACAACATTTAATAATCTGTCAAAATTGCTTATTTTTCAGCAGGCCGCTCGAGCGAGCTACTAGATTTCGGGTATTGGAAAATGTAGATAGTGGTCATAATTTGGTAAAATTCAATAGTTTGCTCGAGCAGCCTAGAGCTTGCTCCAGCAATCCTTCGTTTTTTCCAAATTTTGATTTAGGATTTCCTACACATTTTGGGTTTGGTTCATTCATCCAAATTAGTCATGATAATAGCATAATCTACGCAAATTGGCTACTAGAAAACTTAACATGTGAACCTAACATGTTTTTCCCTAAATTAACTTGAGTGTACGAATCACAAAGCACATGAAATCAAAGGTTTTAATTGAAAATAACAAAAATGAAACCCTAACATGCATATTCTATCTAATCATACTCAAACCTTGAAATTAACGACAGAATAAAAAACCTAGGCTGTTGGTAAATAACTAAACCTACCTAAGATCCTGAAGCACGAAACAAAACAACCACAAATCGCTGGAAACAAAAATGGTTAGAGCCTCAACTACTCAAGAGCACTCAAGAACAACCAAAACTCTCGCAAAAATGCTCTAAACCCTCTGATTTTGTAAAGTATAAAAGATTAACATAAAATTCCTCGTTTAAATAATGATTCCAGCCCTTAATCGCGTATTTGTTGTCATAAAATCGAAATAAAAATTGATTACCTCCGTCAAACCTCCATAACCCTCGATTCTGTAGTTGCAGAATTTCACGAGACCGCTCGAGCGAGCCAGAGAAAATCCGATTTTTCTTTTCTGATTTAAAATATAACACAATAAAAATAAATTCTAATTAATTAAATAATAGGATAATAACAATAAATTAATGATTAAATGATTTTTAAATGATTAAAAATGAATTTCAAATTTAGGGTTATTACACTAGGCCTTAATTTACTAGGCTTTAGTTGGCTAAGAATATGATCAATTTATAATCATATCCTAGTTCTATTGATGTAGCAACGCATGAAATCAATTATTGGCTTCCAAAGTAAATTATTGAAAGCTAGAGTACACTTTCGAACTTCCTTGCAAGCATGTTGGACACTTGAGAAGCACCTCTGAAACAACTCGAGTCAGCCTTTGAAGCAAGATGTTTTGCTTATTGGCCCCTTATCATTACATCTGAATCATTTTGATGGATTAAAAAAAAAAACATACGAAAGATTGTGAAATTGTCAATCACTATATGCTAAATTGCCAGGTTTTGTTTCGATTGTTGTTCACCTCTTTTCAAGAATTTCACATCACTGATCATTCTAGAGAGCTGTGAGGAGTATATATGTTGATGCCCAGATTTTGCACCCATGGTGGATGACACTTAACACCCTTTTATTCTCTCGGAAGTTAGACAAAGTTACAAGTATGTATGATTGAAATGTACAAAGTAATTAATCTCAATGGGTTGTGATTTTCTAGTAGTGGGTAGTTTTCAAGATAATGGATAGTTAACTTCTACAAGTTTGTCTATGAAAACTCCCTCGGGCATTAGTGCAAGTGATTCAAGAACCGAACAAAGCAATTTCAGTGTAAGTGGTTCAGAATACAAACTAATTTTAATCATCACTTATCCAGTAGTACTTTATTTATCCTTTATTTTTCAGTGCTTTACTTTCTAGCATTTACAACTTTTGTATGAGTAATAATTAACAAAGCTGGGAGTATAAATAATTTTACTCAATTTGCAGATTATTTTGTCACTGTTATTACCTGAAATTAGGATTAAGAATCATTAATTCAAACTTTAATTTTTTTTGAGTTGGTCCTTTGTGTTTATAGTTGATGGCAACTATTGAACAACAACTCTTGATTGAGGCAATGAACCGATAACACAATTCCATGAGACACATATTTGGCTTGGTAATTTTTGTAATGACGAGTTGGTCCTTGAACGAACTCGCATTTAATATTTTACACATTATACTAAATTAAGCCAGACAACTATCAAACTGTATTTCATTTATTTATTTTTAGACCTAACTTTCCTTTATCCATTAAGTATCAAATAATAATAAAACAAAAATAAACAAGATTCATAAATTAAAATAAAAGTGAATAAGTCGTAACAGTTTATTATTGGATCTTCAATCTTGTAAAGAAATTATTCTTGTACTTAATAAATATTCAAAAATCATAACACCAAAAAGTGGAGGGGAGAGATTTACACAACTAGGTTGATGCATACTTAAAAAATATATTATTATTATTTCATTAGAGCCATCTTGAATCAAATAATTTCAAGAAAGTTAACTTTGGATCCATGGTTATCATCTTAATATTCTTAGAGCTATCATTAATCACTAGATTCACACTCTTCTGCAAGTACTATGGATTCAATGACTTTTAATTGGGTTGTCTTCTCGAATCTCATCGTTGTTATTTTTAGGTTGTAATGTATTTCCAAATAACAATCTCTTGTCTTCCTACAATGAGAACTCTTATTTACTATTTTAATTATTTTTTTAAATTCAGTAATTGAGAGTGTAAGAATCAAAATAAAACAATAAAATAAAAAAGGAATTGTCCAAAACAAGATTGAGTATTTATTTCTTGTTTTGCATACTGAAAGAATGCTAGATTGCGTGCAAATAACTTGGTAAATGGTTGATCGCAATTCAATGTTCACAGTATTTTTAATACAACGCCATATTGGATAAAAAATGGTATCAATAAGTCCACGTATCGTACGAGTTAATGTGCCGACTAATACCGGATTTTTATAATACTTGTCGGTATGAATTTTTTATTTTTATTTCTAAAATTTTTAATTGATATTTTTTGTTATTACACATAAATTGAGACTAAAAACATAATTAAATATCAAACTTAGAGTAAAATTATATCTTTTTATGCTTAATATATAATTCATTTTTAAGTCATGGGGCTTTATTTTAATATAAAAGATATAATTTTTTGTTAGATAATATTATTTGAGAAATATATATTATGTTTCACGATAAGTCCGAAATGGTACATTAAAACACACCGATATTTGTATGTATCGTATTAATAAAAAAAAAATTATTAATATAAGATTGATAACTTCGCTCACACCCAAAATAACTTAACACTATTCCATTTAGACTAGTCCACCCAACAAACAAATTTGAATTGAGTTAAAATCCGACTCATCTCACAAACTTCCGACCCACTAGATAGAATGATGACCCTTAACTTTCAAGTGTGTTGCAAGACTAGCTAACCTCAAATTCTTGGAGTGGTGGAGCAGATGGATTATAAATTTAGATATTCTGTGGTTGAATTTTGATAATTTAATATTTCGAATTATCATAGAATTTACTCAATCATTTTTATCCAGATTTTAAAGATTAATTGTTAATTTAAACGAAGACTCTTCCAAATTTTATGCGAACTTGATTTTAATCCAACGAGATACTTCGGCTATTGTAAGACCCCGGGAAAGTCCAATAAAAAAGGAACATGGACTTGTATGTAATGCAAGGGCGTACTAAATTCTTTATATCCACAATCCCATGTCAAATTAAAAGGTCCAAATTCGAAATCATGGCCCAAATAACCATTTTACCCCATTGGAGTTTGGTCGACTTCTTGTCGACTGCGGGCAAAATCTTGAACAAAAACGCGTTGACAAGAAGAACCACGCAAAGCCAGTTAACTCACGTTCCTACACGTGTAACTCCATTACGCAACGTGTCACCAACCCATCACGCCACCACCTTCCTCTCTCCCCTCCCCCCCCTCCCCCCTTCCCCCTTATAACAGCAACAACCGCAGCATCTCATTTAGAAATCAGAAAGAGAATAGCATAAGAATTTTTAGAAAAATATACGCACATACACACAGAGTGGATCAGAGAGTAGCAACAATGGCTTCAATGTCTGTTCCGAAAACCCTTATGTTCAACTTCTCAAGGGTTTTCCCTCAATCACACCCTTCAATTCCCTTCAATCATAAAGTCTCTAGGGTTTGCTTCACTTCTGCATCCAAGTACTCTCAGGTAATCTTACTAGCACCCCCAACATTTAGTTCATTCATGTACCTGTGTAGTCATCTACATCGTTTTTATCCAACACATGTTATTCTATCCTAATGGTATGGAATATTTTTACGGAATTTGGTGTCCATTTTGGGTATGAGAAAAATTACCCAGAAACTACCTATGGTGCAGATTTCGTTAGATAATAATCAGTCCCACATTGGTTAAGTACGAAATGGTAGCTCATTTATTGTAATGTTGGGATTTCTTCACCTAATAACGGGCTGATTATTGGTTGTATTTGATTACTAGTATTTCAACATGAATTGAATTTTAAGTGGTGGGATTTGGAGTGCAGGCGCGAAATGCAGGGGCAGGAAGAGTAGGGAGTCATAATGACAAAGATTCATGGACGATTTCCGAGAGCGATGCAGAAGAGAAAGCAAATGAAATCAAAGACAAAGCCAAAGAATGGACGAAAGAAGCCGCGGACATAACCAGAGAAAAGTCCAAAGAAATGAAGGGGAAAGCAAAAGAAACGGCGGAGAACATGAAGGAGAAAACGAAAGACACGACGGGGAAGGCGGCGGAAAAGGTGGAGTACGCGAAAGAGAAGTCCAAAGAATATGCTTATGACACGAAGGAGAAGATCAACGAGGCGGCGGAGATGGCAGCAGAGAAGGCCAAGGAAGGGGCCTACAAGACTCAGGAGGCGGCAGAAACGACAGCGGAGAAGGCGAAGGAAGAGACCTATAAAGTGGGAGAGGGGGCTTATAATGCGGCGGAGGCGGTGGCAGGGAAGGCGAAGGAAGAAACGAGTAAGGCGGCGGAGGTGGTGAAGCAGAAGGTGGAGGGCGTTTCGGAGGCGGCGAAGCGGACGGGGATCAAGATTAAAGAGACGGTGGTGGGTATGAGTGAGGATGTTGATGACTATATTGCAGGGGGGCATGATGGTAATAAGAAACATTGAAGGGGTGTTTCTGGTATTTTGTGTGTTAGTGGGGAAAAAAATGTAAGCTGGCGATAGTCTGTATTAATTTTTTGTGGTTTAAGTAGTTTGTAATACTAGGACTTCTTTGCATTGTGTATTTGCTTTTTATTTAAATAATATGCAAATTTGGGTATCAATTAAGTTTCTTCAATGGATACTTTCAGAGCAAAAAGGCCTTAAACAAGGTTATCTTCCTTAATCTTTTTCTCATTGTAATGGAGATTTTGACTTGTATTGTTAAAGAGAAAGCACTTCAACCTAAATTTCAATCTAATTTTAAATTTCATTAGAGATGCAAGAAGTCCAACCTCACTAATTTGTATTTTGTCGAGGACCTTATAATTTTTTGAAAAGGAGACATCTCGTTTGCTTTTCATTATTTGCTAGTCGTGAGAATAGTCATGTTTTTTTTTCTTTTGAGTTTTTCACACCATTAAATTAAACATCACCAAGAAACTCAATTTTAATGAGTATTCTCATTATCTTGGCGTCCTTTTCCTTTCTACCAAGTTGAACCAATATATTGTCGAGTTTTGGTTGATTGCGTCATTGTTAAGAGTTAAATCATGGACCTCTCACTACCTCTCTTATGTAAATTTTTTCTTTTTTCCATGCAATTCCAATGGATCTCTCTTTTCATTATTTAAAAAAAAATTAGAAGAGATCCTTCCTTCTTCTAGAAGGGTCCCAATTGCCTTAGCACCTTGAGTGCTAATGTTGCTTTGGACCAGTGGTCTGGGTTTTCATCTCTTAATATATGAACCGGGCAATAACTTGTCAAACTAAAGTATGTCGAGCTTTCCTAAGCTAGATGAAAGGAGCTTGCACATTGAAAACCAAACTTGTTTTCTATGATGTCCAGTAAACCAAAATGAATGTATTGAAATATGTTAACTGAAATACATTATGTTGAAACTCGTGTTTCTAATGTTTTGATATACATGATGCAAACATATGCCTTTGAGAATACAGGAGAAGATGCAATGTCTCAGGAAGGGCATATGCCATCCGAAAGCCTGTCCTGTAGTCCTTTTAGAAAGCCGAATAGAAATCCGAGTGTTTCAAAATCAAATTTGGCAAATGGTTTGATCGTATTTTCCTATAATACTTTCAAAAATATGAATTACTTTTTGTGGAAAGTTTGACGGGATTACTCTTTGGGTTTATAGCCGTTGGTTCCAAAAAGGAAAAATTCATTGACCACTGTATGTAAAGTTTGACAGGATCAAATCAGACTAAGATTACTGAAGATTTCTATTGGGAGCATACCAAACTGGTATGATGCTAGAGCATGTTTTAAAAGGATTTAAAAAGGCTAATCGACTTCAACTGAATACGTCATATCATCAGAAGAGTTTATAGAGCATCAACTATTCCCACCTCTAAAGCCTATCACTTGCAGTGTTTATTTTTTAGAGCCTTCTTAAGCCTCTCACTTTAAATCCCTTTGAAGGGATTCACACACATCACGTACCTACTTGGTGAGAGAGAGAGCCTTCCACTGTGATTCGATTAGGAGTTCTTTCTCTGTTCTTGGGTGTGTTCTGACTGACAGTTTTTTCAAGTCTAGTGTTACTGTGTATGTCTTGCAATAGTCATTGGGAACTAGTTGCGAGACAAGATTAGAAGAAAGAGTGAGATCTGTGTGTGTGCCATTGCATCGAGCTGGTCTGCGTGTATCGGTAAGAACGAGTGTAAGAGGAGTTGGCCTCGTAGAACCAACCTTGTGTACGTATTGAATCATAGTGGAAACCAATGATTGTTCAAGAAAACATCACTGAAGAGTGGACTAAGCACGTCGCCCAACCACTATAAAAATCTCTGTCTACTGCATTTGCTTTTGATTGCTTTTTGGGTCTTGAATCCTAGTATATTATTGTGTTGTGTTAATTATCTTAGTTGTGTGAAAACAGAAAAAACAGACAATACACATATTCACCCCCCTCTAGGTGACTTATCAATTGGTATCAAAACTTGGCACCTTCAAGCAGCGATGTAACAACCGGAAGGAAATCCTATGGCGGCTACAAATCCGATGCAAATCGAAAGAGGCACTGTAAACAGACCACCGTATTTCAATGGGAATAATTACGCTTACTGGAAAAACAAGATGAGTATATTTATTGATTCAATGGACTTCAACTTATGGAGTATCGTGGAGGAAGGCTACAAGCTACCCACTATAATCGACGATGAAGGATAAACAAAGGTAAAACCAAGATCGACTTGGACGAGGGAAGAAAAACAAAGGTATACGCTAAACTCCAAAGTTATGAATGCTCTTTATTATGCACTTGGACCAGAAGAGTACAACAGAATCTCTATCTTTAAAACTACTAAAGAAATTTGAGAAACCCTGGAGATCATCTATGAGGGAAATAATCAAGTAAAAGATTCTAAAATTAGTGCTCTCATTCACAAATACGAAATGTTTAAAATGAAACCTAGAGAAACAATTATTCAAATGTTTACATGCCTTACTGATATTATTAATGCACTAAGCTCGCTTGGGCGAGAAACACCTACTGTGGACATTGTGAGAAAGGTATTGTAGGGATTGCCAAACGAATGGAGACCAAAAGTCACTGCTATTGAGGAGGCCAAGGACTTAAGAAAAATGACAATTGACATATTGATTGGATTACTTGTCACCCACGAAATTGTGTTAAAGGCAGAAGACGAAGAAGAGGAAAAAGTAACAAAACCAAAGAAAAGCATAGCATTGCAAGTCTTAACAAAGGAAGAAGAAGGAGACGACGATGATGAACAGATGGCACTACTTACAAATAGATTTCAAAGATTAGTAAGGAGAAGCAGAGAAGGAAGAAGAGGAGATTCAAAGTTCATCAACAAAGGAGAAGAAAGAAAATGCTTCAACTGCAACAAAATTGGTCACATAGCAGCCAACTGCCGGATAAAGCAAAAAGGAAAGAAAACTTTAATAACATGGGATGACAATGAGTCAGACTCCGAGGTGAGTGAATTCGGGTTTGTAGCTTCCATAGATAATAATAATGAATTAGGTGATTTTGATACTGCTGATGATGATTTGGATGATATTAACATACAAGATGCTTACAATGAACTCTATAATGAATCAAAAAAATTGTTCAAAAAAATATTGCTCTTAAGAAAAAAGTTGCGTCATTAGAAATTGAAGTCAATACCTTAAAATGGGGGATCATATCACTCGAAACTTCTTTAAAACAAAAAGAAGATGAATTTGGAAGATTCGTTGGAGGGTCAAAGAGCCTAAGCACATTAATGGGAAAACAAGTAAACTTTGGAAACAGATCCGGAATTGGCTTTATTGCACTTGCAAGTTCCAATGTTTTAAGTGAAAATATCTTAAACAAAAAAACACCGTCTGATTGTTTTATACCCGGAAAGTCCTTTTCAAATGCTAGGTGCTATTATTGTTCTACACTTGGCCATATTCAAACAAACTGTCCGAGAAGGAAAGCTAACAAGTTTGGACCCAAATGGCAATGGGTATCAAAAGCAAGATGCTTTTTTCCAGGAATCATGGGATTACAGGCAAAGACTCATGACCCTATATGGTAGCTAGACAGTGGGTGCTCTCGACACATGACCGGTGAAAAGAAAAGGTTTACATCTCTCAGTCAACACAAGAGTGGAACTGTCACGTTTGGCGATGATTGTAAGGGTGAGATCATAGGAAAAGGTATTATTAGTAATCCAAACTCCTCTTGCATCAAAGATGTATATTTGGTTGATGGTTTAAAACATAGCCTACTTAGCATAAGCCAACTATGCGATAAGGAAATCGAGTAATATTTGATACACATTACTGTGTTGTTCAAGATAAAACTACCGATGAAGTTATTTTTACCGAAAGACGAGCAAACAACACCTATATTATTAATATGAGTGATATCACAAAAGATAACGTAAACTGTCTCGCGAGCTTTGAAAGTGAAAGTTAGTTGTGGCATAGAAGACGTGGACATGCTAACATGAAACTTCTAAAATTACTATCTCAAAAGGATCTTGTTAAAGGCATTCCTAAGTTAAATTTTTCGAAAGACAGAGTGTGTGAAGCATGTCAATTGGGCAAACAAATTAAAAGGTCTTTTAAACCCATTAATGTTGTCTCTACCACAAAACCTTTAGAACTAATTCATATGGACTTAATTGGACCAATAAAAACTACCAGTATTGGGGGAAAGAAATACTTTCTTACCATGGTAGACGTTTATTCTAAATATACATGAGTGAGCTTCATTACTCACAAGAATGAAGCATTTAATATATTTGTGAAAATTGTGATTAGAATCCAAAAAGAACAGGGGTACGAGATTCGCAAAATCCGAAGTGATCACCAAAAGGAGTTTGATTACTCAGAATTTGAAGCTTATTGCGACAAATATGGAATACATCATCAATTTTCAGCTCCAAGGACACCACAGCAAAATGGAGAAGCAGAAAGAAAGAACAGATCACTCCAAGAGATGGCAAGAACAATGTTCAAAGAAAATAAACTACCCAACTACTTTTGAGCCGAAGCAGTAAACACAGCCTGCTACATTGGTAACCGTATTTTTCTTAGGGCTATCATTCATAAGACTGCATATGAGCTATGGTATGATAAAAAACCTAATGTATCCTATTTCAAAGCCTTTGGATGCAAATGCTATATCCTAAACACTAATAATAATGTAGGAAAACTAGACTCTCGCTTTGATATTGGTATATTTCTTGAATACTCCACATCTAGTCGTGCATATAGAGTTTTTAACAAACGCACATTAGTTGTAGAAGAATCAACAAATGTCACCTTTGACGAGATTGATGACCTCACTCCTACCGTGCATAATCTACATGACAAAGATGATGAAATGTTCCCTTTCGTCTCGCATGAGATAATTGAAGAACAAGAAAAACAACCCAAGGTCATGTTAGATCATCCTAGCAACCAAATAATTGGGGATCCCCAATTCGGGATAACTACTCGGTCACAAGTAAATGTTTGCTCACACTTGGCTTTCGTATCTCAAATTGAACCCAAAAACTTTGAGCAAGCCGAACAAGATGAGTCATGGATGCTTGCTATGCAAGAAGAGTTAAACTAGTTTGAGCGAAATCAGGTTTGGGACTTAGTCCCCTGACCTACAAACCATCCTATCATTGGAACTATGTGGGTCTTTAAGGGTCTTTAAAAACAAACTAGATAATAAAGGGACTATCACCAAAAATAAAACTAGGCTTGTAGCTCAAGGATATAACCAAGAAAAAAGAATAGACTATGAAGAGACATTTGCCCTCGTTGCTCGACTGGAATCCATTCGTATGTTACTTGTTTATGCCTGTTACAAAAATTTCATGCTTCACCAAATGGACATAAAAAGTACATTTCTAAATGGATACGTAAATGAAGAGGTTTATGTCAAACGACCACCTGGCTTTACTGATACTGACTACCCTGATCATGTGTACAAATTATCAAAAGCCTTGTATGATCTAAAACAAGCTCCTAGAGCTTGGTATGAACGCCTAAATGGATATCTTATTCAAAATGGCTTCTCATGCGGACATGTTAACACCACTCTATTCATTAAGAGAAATCAACATGATATCCTATTAGTTCAAATATATGTAGATGACATCATCTTTGGGTCTACTGACGATAAACTTTGCCAAGATTTTTCGAAGATGATGCAGGATGAGCTCGAGATGAGCATGACTGGAGAACTGAAGTTCTTTCTAAGTCTTCAAATAAAATAAACAACTGAGAGTATTTTCATCAATCAAAGCAAATATACCAAAGAGCTCCTCAAAAGGTATGGAATGGGAGAGTGCAAAAAAAAGAAAATTCCTATGGGACAAACCGTCAAACTTGACAAAGATGAATCCGGTAAGAATGTAGACCAAAAACTTTATCGAGTTATGATCGGAGGCCTATTGTACCTCACTGCTAGTCGATCAGATATTCTCTTGAGCGTAGGAATCTGTGCGAGGTTTCAGGCTAATGCCAAAGAATCACATTTACAAGCAGTCAAGAATATTTTGAAATATCTCAAAGGGGCACCAAATTTAGGATTATGGTATCCTAGAGACACAACATTTAATCTTGTTGCTTATACTGATGCAAATTTTACAGATAGCAAGACAGACAGAAAGAGCACTAGTGGGAACTGTTTTTTTTGTAGGAAATTGTCTTGTGGCGTGGATAAGTAAGAAACGAAATTCCATTTCCCTGTCCATGGCTGAAGCTGAATACATTGTTGCAGGGAGCTCATGTGTTCAAATTATTTGGATGAAACAAGTGTTGGCAGACTATGGGGAAGACATTGACACAGTTCCAATACTCTGTGACAACACAAGCGCAAGCACTATCTCAAAAGACCTGATCATACACTCCAGAACTAAGCATATTGATATCCGTTGCCACTTCCTTCGAGACAGGTATCGCATAATACTGTTAAACTGGAATATGTTCGTACTAAAGATCAATTGGGAGATTTATTCACTAAACCTTTAGGTGAAGACCAATTCATCAAGTTTCGTCAGGAACTAGGAATTGGAGAAATTCCTAGTCAGTAAGTGATCCGTCTTTCCCTGACTCTCTTTGCTTTCATGGTTAATATGTATCACTTTTTTGTTAAACTCCTCCCTCAAAACACTGGGCCATTTAGCATTCAAAAATCCATATTTTTGTCTCACTAGGACACATGCTATTTTCCATGTTAATCCCAGTTTTTTTTCCTTTGCAAAGTCCTATCCGGCTGCCTAGGCAGCTGTCTACCCGACTTTATGTTCTGCTTTCTAGACAACCAGATAGACGACCGACCTACGCAGATCTACGCACATTAAACCTAAGTCGCAAGTAGTTTTTTCTCCTCATTTCTTCTCTCCCCCTTCGATATACCTATCTCACTTTCACCTCCTCACCTTAAACGTTCCACCTTCTCACCATTCTTAACTGCCCCTCGAAACCCTAACCTCCCCTGTTCGTGCGCAACTCAAGGCACCTATGACTAAATCCAAGCGGTCTCACCACCAGGAAACTAGCGAGGGGAGCAGCTCCTTTGACTCCCATCGTTTCTCCTCTGCCGGAAAGGCAGCTCTCTGGAATTCCTACAAGTCTCGTCGTATCATTACTGGCCGACAAGTTGAGGTACCTAAGTTTCACAATCGAATTTACTCGTACATCGCCTATGTCAACTGGACGGGTCTGTTAGACATTCCCCCCCTCCATTATCCTCAGCTCATTCGATTGTTCTACTGTAACCTTGAGGTTGATGATGCTGATAATGCCTACACTGTTTCCTCGTACGTAAAAGGTCGCCGGATTGACCACACTGTGGAAACTCTTGCCGACATTCTCGATATCCCTCAGGATGGTATCCAAGTTTACTTTCAAGATAGTCCCAGCCTACCTGTGCTCGTTGGCGATATGACAAATTTCTATGTCACCTTGACGGGGTCTGAACACTTTCATGGCACCATTGGTACCCCTAACCTTCAACCTGGCCTTAAACTTTTAAACCTGTTTATTGCCGAAAATGTGACACCCAAGCGAGGCCATTTTAATGAAATCTCACCTTTCCAAAGCTACGTTCTGTATTGCATGGCTGAAGAAATTGAAATTAACTTGCCATCAATATCATGGTGACAGCTGCCATGGACCACTCCCATGCTATATCCTACGGCGCCTTCCTCACCAAGATTTTTACCCATTTCCAACAACACCTTGATGATGAATTAGGTATTGGACTGAAATCTCCTATTAATCTCACCTCCATTGGTCTCATGTGTCTCAAACACTATTATTCTAACGACGATGATGCTCCTGCTCCAGCTCCTACACTTGCACCTGATCCTGTTCCTACTCCTGGTCCCACCACCTTCGTTCATGCCGCCCCTATTCTTCCACCACTCAGTGCACCTTCCACGGGGGAGCCCTCCACCTTAGGTTTTGGGCGTTTCCATAGTCCTCCCACCTCCACCCATTCCATTGATGATCTGTACAACTGGCAGGTGGCCTTCGAAGCTCAGTTTGGGCAGTTTCAAGATACCGCTCAACAGCACTTCCAGCAACTCGAGGCTCAATTTACCCAGTTCACTCTTAGCTCTCAAACTCAGTATCTAGCTATTCAGGGGCAATTTCATGAAGTCACTCAAACCATAACCCGTATCGACGACAAACTTGCTTCACTACTTGGTCACCTCTCCTCCCACCCGCCACCCACCAGCTCCTTCTCTCACCTCCTTAGCTCCCTGTTCTGACTCCTTTTTTACCATATCACCGGGGGAGAAAAGGCATATAATGACGTGAGATCTACCCAAGGCTTACATTTTGTACTTTTTGTCTTTTGACTATTTACAATTTCATCTTTTGACTATTATGTGGGGCATGAATTCGTTTTTGTTTGTTTGCTAATTATGTGGGATACGACACTACTTGCAAGAACGTTGGGTATATCTCATATTGAATTCCCTTAGCCTAATAATGCATTTCTTTAAACATGTTATATATTTGAAATATTCATTTTTTATGCCATGGTGTGACATCATCGAAAAGGGGGAGATTGAAAGTCAAACTTGTTTTTTATGATGTTCAGTAAACCAAAATGAATGTGTTGAAATATGTTAACTAAAATGCATTATGTTGAAACTCATGTTTCTAATGTTTTGATATACATGATGCAAACATATGCCTATGAGAATACAGGAGAAGATGCAATGTCTCATGACGGGCATATGCCATCCGAAAGCCTGTCTGGCTTCCTGTCCAGCAGTCCTTCTAGAAAGCTGGATAGAAATTCGGCAATAAAGCTAGATAGAAATTCGGGTGTTTCAAGATCAGATTTGGCAAACGACTTGATCGTATTTTCCTATACTACTTTTAGAAATATGAATTACCTTTTGTGGAAGTATCTTTGATTGAGAAAATCGGCACTAATTTTATTTAACGTATTGCTCTTTGGGTTTATAGCCGTTGGTCCCAAAAAAGGAAAATTCATTGACCATTGTATGTAAAGTTTGACAGGATCAAATTAGACTAAGATTACTGAAGATTTTTATTGGGAGCATACTAAACTGGTATGATGCTAGAGCATGTTTTAAAAGGATTCAAAAAGGCTAATCAACTTCAACTGAATACGTCATATCATTAGAAGAGTTTACAGAGCATCAACTATTTCCACCTCTGAAGCCTATCACTTGTAGCGTTTACTTTTCAGAGCCTTCTTAAGCCTCTCACTTGTAAATCCCTTTGAAGGGAGTCACACACATCACGTACCTACCTGGTGAGAGAGAGAGCCTTCCACTGTGATTCGATTAGGAGTTCTTTCTTTGTTCTTGGGTGTGTTCCGACTGACAATTTTTTCAAGTCCAGTGTTACTGTGTATGTCTTGCAATAGTCATTGGGTACTAGTTGCAAGACACGATTAGAAGAAGGAGTGAGATATGTGTGTGTGCCATTGCATCGAGCCGGTCTGCGTGTATCGGTAAAAACGGGTGTAAGAGGAGTTGGCCTCGTAAAACCAACCTTGTGTACGTATTGAATCATAGTGGAAACAAGTGATTGTTCAAAGAAACATCACTGAAGAGTGGACTAAGCACGTCGCCCAACCACTATAAAAATCTCTGTCTACTGCATTTGCTTTTGATTGCTTTTTGGGTCTTGGATCCTAGTGTATTATTGTGTTGTGTTAATTATCTTATTTTGAGTTGTGTGAAAACAGAAAAAAACAGACAGTACACCTATTCACCCCCCCCCCCCCCCTCTAGGTGACTTATCACACGTGAGTGCATTATTAGTATTATACGAAGACATCATCTGGCAAAAGTAGAACATATGAGTGATTTTGGGATCTTAAGTACTTTTGAAACTTAGGTAGGTTGAACTCGCTTGGGGGATTCATTGACTCAATTTTCCTAAACAAAGGGGAGGAAATTAGGAAAGTGTGAATTATGTCAGAGCAAGACCTCGTTGGTTCAGCCACCCTTCACATGGTCTCTTCTATTTGTTCTCAAACTGTTCTTGTAGGTGCTTGGGATTTGTGGTGCTTGTGTTAGGGAGATCGCTCCTTACGCCTCTCTAGCCGAGGGGAGCTCTCTTTCTGCATGTGATGCTCTTTATGCTGATCATCCCAGCGTCTTCGGTCATCATGATACCTATGGTGGCCAAGCTAGCTCTCATGGGCGGTCGCCCTCTCGCTGGCCCCGCCTCAAACATAAATGGAGAGAGAGCTATCAAGCGAAGGCTCTCTGAGCTATTGATGGGCCAAGACACAAGGATCTTCTTGATGCTCATCATGAAGACAATGATAAGAAGTCGGGCTATGTGCGTCGTAGAGTCTACCCTTACCACTTTAACAGTGCCTGGCATCGTCGGGTTCACCAACCTATCCTTAGCAGATATTATCTTGTCATGGTGTCTTCGTTGGGGAGATGATGCCCAGTATCAGGCCATGGTGCCCGTTTGAACGTGATCCTATGCCTAAGCGTTGTGATTTGGACCTTCAACTGCAGCTTAGTAATTTCCTCATGAATTGTGAGAAGAAGCTAGTCCTTCTCATTAATCCTCTCTTGGAGATGTTCGATAAAGGTTCGAGAGAGGGAGAGGATCCATGGTGGTACCGCTGAGAGAGGGTAGAGGGTTTCGTATTCCACTGGCTATGTGTTATGGATCGACAATGTCTTTCTTGCACACATTGGCAATTTGGCACAAGTTATCATTGTTTAGAGAGGTCATTTTGTACCCAATCGAGGCTAGAGAGTATAGATGTGAGGGAAGGCGAGGAAGATGAGAAGAAAAGCTTCCACTCTGATTGTCATGTGAAGTCAAATAACCAGATGTATGATCCAAGCTCAAATTAAAAAGCTCCTTTAGATCTCCCATGTACTGAAAAAGTAAGATCCAACTAGTGCTTGCCAGCCGATGTTAGTGGAAAACACTATGATACTTAAGTCGATCTGTAAACCAGAAGCAAAATTTAAAAGTATTGTTTATAAAGGATAACATGTATCATATTTTTCACCTAAAGTTACCTTTTACCCGTAGACCAAGCTTGGACTCTAAGTCAACATGTGCAAAGCATGTTCCCTTGTAATGTTATAAGTAATTGTTGTTATCCTGATGTCATACATGACGTATTGAGCTCCAGGTCGTATGCCACATACTAGAGTTGAGCCACCTGGAGGTCATGTGGAAACAGGTTGAGCCAAGTCATTCAGGTCAGTCTATAAAATCTAACTCAGCGAATCCTGCACAGTGCATGCCTGTCAAACGAATTGGTTGCCCTGGATCATGTGAGTCATGTTAGGTTTCGTTCCGGCCTATTGTGCTCACTGAGCTACTAGACTTGATTCAAGCCACAACCGAACCCAATACCGACTTGACCCGACCCATTGTATTCACTTATTATTTGTCAGTTATATAGTTAAACTTATCACATAATTTAACACGAAGTATAGTACACATACTAAATAATATACTCGTCGAAATGCAAAAAACTTGCGTACATTTTTAAGTACCATCTATAAATACTAAAATACAAATAATGAAACACCCATTGAAGATGTTCAGGTGGCTGCGGCTACCTCTCTCGGGTCAATGTTGGCGGTTTGATATTAGCCGTTTGGGCTAGACGTCTCTCGTGTCAATGTGGAGGCATGGAGCTAACCCACCGATGTAGAAAAACATTTTTAAAAGTCTATTCGGACGGTAATAATTATTTAATTATTATTTAATTTGTTTTTTTATAATTTTTAATTTTGCGTTAATTTTTTTATGGTTATGATAAGAGATTTTAAAAAATAATAAAAAAATTTTAAAAATTAAAAAAATTCACAAAAGACAAAATAAATCCAAAACAGCCTATGTGTTGATTTATTTTCATCGCTAGTGAATTTTTTTAACTTTTAGATATAGTTTTATACTTCGTAGATTTCTTTCGTCGAGATGAACTAATAAGTTATGAAAAAATGATGTAAAAATAACAAATATAAAAAAAAATTTGAATAAAAACAAAAAATAATTTAGGTAGTTAATCCAAACCAAATTGAACCTAAATTGTATGCGCACTATAGGGAACCTCATTAAAGCCCTCATTAAAGCTTCTCCAAATTTGAGCTGGGATTGCAGCGGAAATCTCTTATCTAATTTCATTTAATTGTGGGCTATCAATTGGTTTCGGGGGCAATCCGATCAAATATAAACCTTAATTTCTTGTGGTTTGGTTCATAATTTAGGCCCCCTTTGTCTTAAAATATTAAGTATTAATATCACTCTTTTTTTTAATCATTTCTTCTTTAATTTTTACTAAATTCACCTTAATCATGTTACTCAATTTCTTTGCAACGTACAACTTTTCTGTAGATCCTGCAAAAAGGACCAACCGGAGGAGAAAACGTTTCCTTGGTCCAATTAGCTCGGAATCAAACGTTCCTGAATTTGAGTTGTCGTTATTTAGCTTCAATA
>JABCMJ010013483.1:0-55913 GCA_014822125.1 Arbutus unedo | reverse complement strand
ACACACACACACACACGTAGTTAGGTTTGTTTTTGTTATTCACGAATCATTTTATCAAGAAATCAAAGAGGATTGAGATTGTTCTTTGAAGTTTCTTGCAAGTTGAAGTGATGTCAAAAAAACAATTCCGTTCTTCACATTTAATCTACGATCCATGGTAGATTTGGTTATCTCTAACCTGTAGGAATTTGTTTTATATTAATAATCGCATGTTCTAGGGTTGTATCACATGATTTAGGATTTATGTTCAAGCTTAAGTTTTGTATCTAAATTTTTCATATTCTGGAAAAATGAAGACTTACTCGAGCAAGTTTAGGCCGCTCAAGCGACCTCCTTGAATTTTGTCAGATTTTGACCCGTGTATCAAAAGTCAAAACTAATGAACTCAGTAGACCGCTCGAGCGAGCTATGGCCACTTGAACAACCTGTAAAATTTTTCAGAAACTGTTTCCATCACAGTAGGTCATATTTGATCAGAATTGGTAAAACAAAGTCTCGCTCAAGCAACCTCTGGCAGCTCGAGTGACCTGCCTAAATTCTTAAAATTTTCAAAATGTCTTAACTTGTTGTTTGGGCCCACGGGCTCTAGATAAGACTGTCTAACGGCAACCTGAATATTTGTACACCTTGCACAAGTATATACACATTAATTTTATGTCTCCGTAGGGCCTCGTGAGAGTAGGAATGCTACAAGATGGATCTTTGGTATTGTTTTGGTGCACATGTATCTTGTTTATGCTAACATGATTGTTGTTGAAATTTGACTACATTGGTAAAAAATTGAACAAAATGGTAAAAGTGGCAGTGACTTAATTACAACCGCCGTGTTGTCTGTTAGATTTCTGATTGAAATTTTCGAGGCGTTCTAGATTAGATTTCCAAGATGGTACCCGTGGGTTGGAGTTCTCGAAGCTGTTCCTTTCTAGGTTAGATTCCCAAAACGGTCCTGTGGATTGAAGTCCTGGATCCGTTCCTATTCCAGTTAGATTATCAAGGTAAATTTTGATAGTTTGAGTCCCCATATATACTATTTTTCTGGGTTTAAATCCCAATGTGAGTTATGGAGTTTTGAGTACCACATACTTGCCTGTGGGTTACATTCTCACCAATTGTCATGCTGCGTTACATGTGGATTAGATTCTCATTAGGCGTCGTCTCGATTAAAAGAAGAAAATATACATAAATCTCTTAATTGTCATTTTACTATTTTACTTGCTTCAGTATCCGTTATCATCCATGTCCACTCATGATATTGCTGTTAATCATGTTAGGATAATTTTAATTTCTTATTTTTTGTTGTCATACATGTTTTTTGCCTATATGTTTGGTTTTCGGATAATCCTTTCTATTGAGTTTCATTACTCATCGATGTACTTTCTCTGTCATGATGTTTCATGCCAAATGTAGATGAGCAGACGAAGGACCTGGCAGAGTAGGTGGAGTCGGAGGCAACCGACGGGGAGATTTTCACCTGGTTGTTGTACCCTTAGAACTGCTTTGTTTCATTATTCACTTTAAATTTAGATGTAAATCCAGTAAGGGTATTTTGTCTTTTTTTCTCAAACCCTACAATTATCTTTTAAGTTTAATCGGTTGATGAATAATAAATGAATTTTTTTAATTAACATTTTGACCAAAAAGTGAGATAAAAATGATTTGATTAACATTCCGAAAAGTCGTAACGTTACAAGTATTAGTTGAATTTTTATTTTATTGAACTATCTTGGAATGTTACTAGTCTATTTTTGTATGGAGTAACTTCAAATATGAGTCATTGGTTAAAAAACAGATTTTGAAAGAATAGTTGAATTTAATTTAAGGATCAACAAAAGTGATTAATAAACTGACTAACTTAATGTGATGTTGGCTTTATTCCCAAGTGCCTTCAAGACTAACATGTTCAATGGATTGATTAATGGATTCAAAATCATGATTTTAATTTCGTTGGGAATGGTAGTCTCTCTTGCTTTAGTCAAGCTCCTAGCCGTACCTCTCTCTATATACACTATTTGATGTTTCAAATTTCTTGTTGTGAGACTCGTATCTTACCAACACAAAAGATAAGGTAAAATGCAGTACTCATTTTTCCTGGGATTTTTGTTAAATATAGGGATCTCTTTTGAGATTATAGAAAATACAATTACCTTTTCTGCTTTTGAAATTATTAGACTTTTACCCCCCTACCGTGAATTTTCTATTAACAGTTAGTTTTTATTGCTAAAAGACAAAAATACTCCTCTTAAGATGTCCCCTCTTAAGACTTTTTATCTTCTTTTTGTTTAATATGTTTAATTTATTTATGTGTGCATTTAAATATATATTTGATAATTATATATACGATCATATAAATGTAAAATAATTTTTTAAATTAAATATTTAAATAAAATTAGACTTAAATTATATTTTTTTCAAGTTTGTGCAAAAAAATATACATCTTATATATTAATAATTATTTTTTTCAACAAATATTTTGATTTATCACTTGCTGTATATTGTTAAATTTACATTCCTTACGTATATTTAACCTAATAAAAGTACATATATATTTTTAATTTATCTTATCAAAAAAATGTTATGACTTTTAGTTTAACTTATTATTTTTTAATATTTTAAATTTTTTCTATTTGAGCTTTAAATATTAAAATTAAATTAAACTTAAATTATATTAGTTAATTTTATAAAATTACTTACACATCTTACGTTTTAGTAATGATTATTTAATTTTATAAAGATGATACATTTATTTAATAAATTTCAATATTTGTTTATCCTCTGTATGTTATTTAATAAAAAATACATATACATCATAACTTATCATATCAAGAAGAAAAAAAACTCTTATGAATTTGTTAAAAAAATTCATGTAATTTCCTTGTAAAATAATATTTTTATTTTTATTAAAACTTCAAATATTAACTTTTATTGATTTTATATGATAGTTTTTATATATTATATATTTGTAATTAAAATAATTATTTGAACTTCTATGTTTAGTTATATTTTTAGTTTCTACATCAATTTTATCAATAGGAGGTACATGTACATTGTATTTGGCCTAAATTAACTAGATTAATTTTTTTGTGATTTCGTTTATTGTTGTCATTATTTGTGACTCTAAGAATGATGTTTACTCCACAATGGCACATTTTGTTCTTAATCCCGAGAAAGCTTTCGGTATTAGATGACATGTCTATAACTGTGAAAAAATAAATTATATAAATATCATATTTGGCATACTGCTTAAACCTTCTTACTCATAAGGGTTTTTTTTATATGATAAGTTATGATGTATATATATTTTCTATTAAGTAAAATACATACGAAGGACGAAAAAATAATGAGATTCATTAAATAAATATATTATTTTTATAAAACTAAATAATTATTACTAAAATGTAAAATGCGTAAGTACTTATAAAATTGACAAATATAATTCAAATATAACTTAATTTTAATATTTAAAGCTCAAATAGAAAAAAATAAAATATTAAAATAATAATAAGTTAAACTATTTTTTTTGATAAAATAGACTAAAAATATATATTTACTTTTATTAGGTTAAATATATATAAATAATGCAAACTTAACAATATACATTAAGTGATAAATTAAAATATTTCTTGTAAAAAATAATTATTAATATATAAGATGTATATTTATTTGCACAAACTTGATAAAAATATAACTTAAGTCTATTTTTATTTAAATATTTAAAATTTTAATTTAATAAATTATTTTACACTATATACGGTCATATATATAATTATCGAATATATATTTAAATGCACACATAAATAAATTAAATAAAAAAGAGATAAAAAGTCTTAAGAGATGACATCTTAATAAGGGTATTTTTGTCTTTTAGCAATAAAAACTAATGGTGTCAATAGAAAACTAACGATAGCGGATAACAGTCTAATAATTTCAAAAGCAAAGGAGGTAATTTTATTTTCTGAAACTTCAAAGGAGGTTCATACATTTTTTAGAAACTTTAGGGGAGATTAGTGCATTTTATCCTAAAAGATACCAATAAATAATTTTGTCGATCTTGTATGTATAACAACGCAAAAATCTGTTCAATTTAAATATGCAAATAATTCTTACGCGTGGTGCTAGTTCCGATATTTAGGTTGTCCAAATCTGACCTCAGCTTGATTGTTTGCCTAGTATATAAATTTTTTTTCAGTGAATTTCTATATTTATAAAACAAAAAATTTGTTGCCCCACGTCGGGATTACCCGAGCCTGGAGACTTGTGGGGCTTACTTCGACACCGGCCCTATATACATGTTGTTCGCTTGTTTATCGGTATCCCATCAAACTAATGTTTTACATAATTATTATTTGTTTGAGATTCACGAGATTAACGGTTTGAATTATGAATGAAAGGAGTTAGATGAATGGGGAGTTTGACGCTTTATCTCCCACGTGCGTATAAGAAGTTATTGGTTGTCCGCACGAAAAAACACAAAAAAAAAGGTATAAAAATGATAAAAATAACTTATTTTAATGTTTTGAATTTAGGAAATTTATATTCTAAGAGACTCCTATTGAAATGAGAAAATTAAATAATTCACACTTGACAGAGAAGGAAGAAACTTCTTGTCCATTCAAGAAAAGTTGTTCATTAAATAAATCAAATCTCATAAAAACTAATAATACAAAAAAACACATTGATTTAAATATCCATTACTATGATATAAAACACATATATCTTGTAAAAAACCAGATTGATACGTGTGATCCAAATGTATTTATTTCAAGGTAAAAATGCTCTGATTGTTTATTTTCTTGACATCCCCTATACTTTATTTCTTACATAGTTGAGCTTATCGAGAAATTCTATAAAATAAACAAATACGATATCAAATTAGATATTTAGTAACTATGAAAATTATAAAATTTGACCGCTCTAATTTATTTCTTAAAATAGTAAAGATTTTCTTCTTAAGGATAGTTAAAGGAATATATTTGACAACAGAGTCATATCGCATAATTTTTTTCTAAATTTTTCATGAGAAATAAAAGAACATCATATATGCTATTCTTATTCACTAAATAGAATAAATTCACAAAACTATTAATTCCATGCTTATAGGCATATTGATGTATTTTTTTTTAAAATGACATAAAAGTTTAGGAGATATTTGGAAGATATATTTTTTATTGTGCATTTTTGCATTTTGACCATTTGTAAATAAATTAAAGAATGTGTAATTCTAAAATTATATTGCAATATTTAAGAAATACTGCAACTTACTGAAGTCATTGGTATAACTCGTCAATATCTTGTCGATCATCCTAGTACTGATGATATCATTCATATACGCAATTAATAATATTTTTTCTTGTTATAACAATGGATAGAAGACATAATAATCAGAATGAGAGCGACGAATACCAAATCATAACACAACATCGCCAAATTTGCCAAACCAACCTCTAATTAACAGTATCAAATCATAAAAACCTTTGAGGAGACGACACACCAGCCTGATCTTAAGCGCTAACCTACCCTTCGTGGATGAACCTTGCGGAGGAACCCTTAGGTTTTTGAAACATTAGATTCTCACAAATATTTGCATTACTCAACCCAATATTCTCGCTTCCGTTTCATTCACCACTGCTTGCGGGGGTGCTTCTATCTAAGGCAGAACGCTTCCCTGCCAATGTATTTTTAGATCCCACAATTTCGGCAAATTGCTTAAGCCCATTCATCTTTGGTGCATAGTTCTAAAATTCAAGACGGATGAAATTTTTAAAATTTTATGTTATCTGAACACTTTTATAAATTTTAATTATAATTTAAAATTTATATTTTTTTATAATTCAAATTTTAAAAATTTGAAAATAATTAGCTCCAACAATATAATTCTATTAAAAAAGAAAAATTCAATATAATTTTGAATATATATATATATATAGAGAGAGAGAGAGAGAGAGAGAGAGAGAGTTTATTATTTTTTTATTTCAGTGGTCCCGAGCCACTGAATAAAATTCTTCATGCCTCACATATAAAATATCGGCAAATAAATGGAGGAACAGGGTCAAACTTTGATTTCGGAGTTAAAAGTAAATCTGAGCATTTTGAAGGTCATATACGTACGTTGGGTTTCTGCAGCTTCCGTTGTAAGTTGGGGATAAAACAAGTTGGGATTTGTTTTTAGTTTCCCGAGCTCCAAGCGCGCTTGGGTTGTGCTTCTCTGCTGTCTGTCTTCTTGACCTTCTGATTCCTGTGAGGTTTCGCTCGATTTGCTCAATTGTTTTCGCGGAGGTCGAAGTTGAATTCCTCCGAATTCGAATTTCGACGGTTTTGTTGGAGTTAGGGTTTTTGGTGGGGATTTGAGAGCTGTTCTAGGGTTTTTGGTTGTGGTTGGTCTGCTTGATTTGCGGAATTTCGTATGAGTTAGAACGGCCTTGCTGACTCTTCTGGGGTAGGAAGATGTTCTATTCGCAGTTTATACTTGCGAAGAAGGGGACGCTTGGTACCATATGGATCGCGGCTCATTTGGAACGGAAGTTGCGCAAGAATCAGGTCGCCGATACTGATATTGGTGTCTCTGTTGGTTAGTGCTTTCCCCTCACTACTATTATTTCGTCCTTTTTATTGTTTTGTAGTTGAGAAATGCTCAATCTTATTAAAGCTCAATCCAATGAAACACAATTCCTGGGGCATGATCCAGATTACGAACACTGCCCGCATTCAGGGCTCCCTAACTACACCCTAGTTGCATGGCACAAGTAGAGATACTGACAAAAACCTGCTAAGAGAAGAACAATGCATAACAACAGCCTAGTAGTATAGCTTGCGCAGTTTCCCCCCCAGCTTGCGCATAGGCTTTTATTCAGCTGAGCAGTTTCACCTTCCTGTTAGAGCTCAGAAAAAAATGTTATATTCGTAGTTTTAAGAGTGAGCTGCTCCTTTGTTGTTGCTTTATTAAGAAACTCTCTTTGCTTCAATGAGCTGTACATAGTGCCTGCTAAGGAGCATTCCGTTAGTTGGCATCTGACCCTGTGGGTCACTTTCAACGGTGGCGGCTCCAGAAGCTTTTGTCAGGATAGTCATTAAGAAACTTAAATTCACCTTTTTATACTCTAAAAACATTAATAGAAGGTATCCCAAAGTCTTTTGAGGGTTCGGGTCAGACAACAAAATGAGGCCTTTTTTGGCATTTTGATATTGACCTAATATATTGATATCAATGTTTTAATGAATTGAAATAGTTTACGTTATTATTCATGAAATTATATAAATGTAATCAAATACATCTCTTTTAATGTTCCCAACCAAATAATCATTTTGGTTGAAAAATAATTGTGCAAGGAATTCGATTGAAGTTAATTTGGTATTTAACATATTACTGAAGGTATTGAACATATTAATTTCAGTTAGTATATAAACTTCTCAATGATTTTCATGACATTATGAGTTCATCATTTTTTTTTATGATTGTCATAGTACGTGTTAAAGAAATCATACGTGTTAAAGAAATCATCATATATTTTGTTCTACTTATTTTTTCGTTGTTGAGGGTGTTAATGTGGCTACCTAGTTGCACATGTGTAGCTGCCTGTGCTTTTCACATTATGAATAGACCAATTCATTACTTCAGTGAATTTCCAAGGGACACCTTCTATCCTTCTAACCCAAACTTCCTGCCAAATTGATTTTGCGTAAGGCCTCTCAAAGAAGAGTTGTTGACGAGTCTCCCTAGCATTACTACACAGTATACAAAATGAGGGTTCGGGTCAGACAACAAAATGAAGCCTTTATTGGCATTTTGATATTGACCTAATATTGCAAATCATGCATGTGTTTATAAATACCCTGCAATGCGATGAAAGTAGTTGCAAAGCGTGTTGCACCTGGACACACAATTTCATTCTAATTCTCACTTTTCCTCAGCCAAGATAACAACCATGAGTGATTTGTAAGTGTACCTTGTCGCCGTTGATGCTCTAATTGCAAGGTCATGCACATGTTCTATCTTGGATATATCACATAAGAGTAGATTCAAACAACTATAGTCTTGTAAGTAGCACTAACAATTTTTCCGGCAGCTACATAATTTGCTCCATTGTCAGTCACCATATGAACAGTGTTCTCACTCCCATTAAAAAGAAGAGGATCATCTTTTACCACATCAAAAGCATCAACAGATTTAAAATAGCAGTTACCCCAGGGCAATGGACGAGAAAATTGATAAAAATTCTTCGTCTACCATCACTACAACCATCACCCATTATAGTACATCCACTGGCCGCCCAAGTGTTTCTTAAAGGCTCAATATACAATAGAAGCTCTTTCTTTAAGTCTCTCCACAAATGAACCCGAAGTTGATGGAAATTTGGAGCCTTATATCTAGCACTAATAGCTATACATAGGCCACCGACATATGTGCCCTATGTATAGCTTCTTTACTTGCAAGGACACTTTTGATAGTTTGTTGAGAGCCTGGAGTGGTCGTTGGTGCAAAATAATTACCAATTTAAGTTGGGTCATTTGCCTTCCTCTTTTGTGTCTGTGTTTCAGTCCTCTTATTCCAATTACCGTCTCCTTTGTTTGTTAAAACTCACTCTTTAACATCAAGATCATCCCCCTCAAATTGGAAAACACTTGGATTGGGCCATATAGATTTGATTGCCTATTGTTTTCCTCAAGTTTCTTTTTCTTCAGTAAGTGCTTTCAAAGCCTCATTCATTTGATACCTAATATCCGGGGGCACTTTCTTACATGCCCCAATCTCTCCCAGCTTACCCGCAAGATGTTGCTTCATTTTTTAATCCCTCCTCTTTTCATTGTTTTTGTACAATTAGAACACGTGTAACTCTTCTTCCTATTGGAATCTCGGCTCTCAGTCCCATGGTCCCATTCTGGATCAGTTTTTCCCCTGGCGGATGGGGAGTGGGTGTTGTTGAATCTTGGCCAGATGACATTTTTGAGCTTGTGAAAAGTCACCAGTGCATTTTGAAGATATGGGGAAAGTGTGGCCCCTCAAGAAATCAGTAACAAAAGCAGAAATTTAATGAGGAATAATAGTATTTGGGCATTTTGATTAAAAAAGAGAGGATATGGGTTCTTTGGAGTGTGGGGTCGTCATGGCCATGGGGTTGGGGAATGGAGATTTTTTTATCACTTGTCAGTAGCATTATAGCACAGTAGCAGTACCTCCAGTTAACAACACCATTAAGCAATCAAGAATCAAGTATTGAGTATAAACTATTATCTAGATTCTCCAAAAAAAGAACCCATTGTTTATTACTGTATTCATACATGCTCTATATTAGTCTACACTCTACAGCACTTCTGACTTCTACAAACCAAACAGAAAGGAAACCACTTGTAAACTTCCTCTTAAGTCTTCACTGGAAACGAAATATTTGAAATGACAATAACCAAATCAAAGCATAAACAAGTGTCTGCTACAATCAGGTCAAGGGAGATAGCAAGTGGTAGAAAGTTATTAATATTTAATACTATTAAAAGGGTAGAATTGGTGTATGGGTCTCTGATCCGTGGAGAAGCATTGGAGAAAGACTTCATTACGTGAGTTCGCCGTCGTTGGAGTTGGCCGTGCCGGGTGTTTGTTGCCTACTATAAAGCTTGGAATGGAGGACTGGAGGAGAAGCGTTGGGGCTGGTGGCTGCTGGAGTTTTATTTGTTGTATTTTTTTTCCCTTTGGAAGGAGGAAGCCCTAGTTTTTAATTCGGTAATTCCTATGATTAAGACATCTGATTCTTCCCTGTTTCTACAGACGGTTCACCAATTCAACCACTGGTTTTTCTTGGATTTTTCAATTTTTATCTTGGAACAGTTTTAATGGGTTATCCAGACCGGAGACGTGACTGGTCGACGGTTCAACCGGTCAAATTGGCCGGTCTCGTTCGGGCTCTAAAACATTGGTCTCATTACCCTTCCATCTATGAAGCACAACCATTCTTAGGAGATCACTGTATCCATATCAGAGACTGGGGGACACGACACGTGGCGCGACCATTAGATTTTAAATTTTTTGTAAGGGGGGCACGCTAGGGATTGGCGGGGACACTCATGGGAACAAGGCAAGGTGGCTTTTGTAAACTTTAATAGTTTTTTCGGGGGTAAATATTTAAAATTAAAAAGTATTGGGTCAGAAGTGTAATGTGAAATATTTGTTTGTGTACATAGTTTTACACCATCAGTTTGATAAGCATTCTATTAGAAGCCCAAACAAAAAAAATTTGTGGTTAAAATGTAGGTATGCGTAATTGAAAAAATCATTTAAATAAATATCATGTCTCCCGCCATGTCTGTGTCCCATTATTTGGGAATTGTCGTGTTCCGTGTCCGTATTCGTGCTACATAGCCCACGATAGCAACTAGTATCACTACTACTTAGCCTTTTTGGACAACCAACCATAGGATAAGGGCCCATTTATGCATATTCTTCCCAAACTAGACCACCGGATGATCACATAGATTAAACTAATTCGTGATGTTGGGAGGGCTATGATCAAGCCACCAGGGGGCGTTAACCCAGAAATAGCTAAAGATAAGGACTTAAACTATGCTGCCAGTAATGGTTAGAAGATGGTTTGGTTTCCTGTTATGTGGTGGTGAGGCACGCAAATGCTTTTGTCATCGTAAGATTAGTTCAATGGTTTTACTGTCTCAGAAGTTTCTTTTTGCATCTGAATTAGGTTTTATGTACTATAGGAAATAAAACTCGCCATAAAGACAGCAGTAAACTGTGGGACAGAAACTGCCTCTTGAGTCTTAGCCAAGAGGTTGAGAAGGCACTCTACTAAGATAGTATTAAAGCCAACAATTTTGTTTCACTGCCTGCCATTTTGTTCCAATCTGCTGGTTTTGTTCTATTTACTTGTTGAACAATCTGTTGGACTCATGTAACTGCCTCCTAATCTCATTTGACAGATTCAATTCTTTTTCCTGATGTACCAATTGCACTCCGGCTGTCCAGCCATCTTTTGCTTGGTGTGGTGAGAATATATTCAAGAAAGGTGAATTACCTTTTCGATGATTGCAGCGAGGCTTTGCTTAAGGTAAAGCAAGCTTTTCGCTCAACTGCTGTTGATTTACCACCTGAAGAATCTACTGCACCATATCACTCCATAACGTTGCCTGAGACTTTTGATCTCGATGATTTTGAGCTGCCGGACAGTGACGTTCTTCAGGGGTTGGTTCCAAATTATCCACTTTATGTTTTTATGCAAATCTCGTGTCATGCATAAAAATTTCTCTTTATACTTATGTGAAAAGGTCTAATATTCTTTTGATTAGTTGCTGCATTGAGTACTGGCACTCCTTGATACATGCCTGATGTCCAACTATTTGAGAAAAATGTTGATGGTGTTCACCATCTGGTAGATTTGGGGGCATAAGTTGCAGACTTTTGGGCGTCTCTGTTTAAATATCCAATTTTCTATATTTTTCGTTGTTTTTTGCTTGCAAGACATGGATGGTGAATTCTTTTTAAGTTGCCTGGAAATAGATTTCATTGTGTGAGTAAAACATTAGCACTTTTACCAGATTAAACTTGACATTTGCAATATTGTGCAGCAACTTTGTTGATCATCATGTCAGTACGAGGGACCAGATTACACTGCAAGATACCATGGAGGGAGTGGTTTACTCCACATCCCAGTTTGGATTAGATGGTTAGTATTTACATTTGCTTGACATGGCATGATGGTGTGATTATGGACTTATTCGATAGTCAGGTGTTTTCTATATCTGATTTCACTCTGTACTCTTTCCTTCCTGTTTTTTGTTGTTTCTTTTCAGAGCGATTCGGCGATGGTGATACTTCTGGGTTAGACCTTGATGAGGTAATATATATCACAATTGTCATAACTAGGCGGAGTATTAGCTGTATCAAAACAATTATGTGCTGTATAAGTAGGGTTTATATATTGTGCCTTGTTGACTAAATTGGACTAGATCGTTGGGATTTTTTAGTCTGGATAAGGTACTGATGGTTGAAGATTCCCCATGCAGAAACCAAGGGAAAAATCTTCATTGAAATGTAAATGCACATATTGTGGCACAGCTTGTATAGCTTGCCCAGTGACCCAAAATGCAGAGCCCTGCTATTAACTGTTTTTGGCGTGACTGAGGGATACAGATGGAAAGATGTGAGGTGTAATATCGCTCAAACTAGAGAGCTACTGTTCACAGCTTCAGAATAACTCCCTTTGAGTTACCAAACCTACATTTGATTAATTTGATTCGCTCCCTTACCTTTTGGCCATAGATTATAAATCCTAAGTCTTCAAACTAGTTGGTATCTAGAACTTCCAGTACTACTTTTGAATCCAGGAAATTCCCCTTTTTAAAATTCAATTGCAATATCTGTCCTTTTTGGGGCAAACCCTTGAATACCTCCGCTAGCTTTTAAACCTGAAACCTACTACATCCTTTCTTACCTTAAAGCCATCACAAATCCTATTGTAGGAAGTTCTATGGTATGGTTCTCTAACCTAGCTCTCGAACTTTTAATTCTTATGTGTGTGCCTTTTGAACCGTTTACTTGGACCATTTCAGGTACATATAGGCATCTCCCTTTCTTTCATGTATTTCTTGCCATTTTTCCTCCATTCCATTTAGAAAAATGAAGGCCCAACAAATGAGAAAAATAAGAGGTAAAAAAGCAATGTCTAGTGGTGATGCCTTGTAAAAATAGTTACAGAGCTATTGAAGAAGGCAACAAACACTACAGAAGGGTAACCCAATAAGGCAGGTATTCCAGGTTCTTCAAGGGTGACTGATAAAACAGTTTGAGTTCCGATCATCCATTTGATAGGTATCAGGATAGGTACCTTAGGTTTTCCGCTCAGGGATTTCAACTTTGATTCGCCTAGGTGTTTCCACTGACTGCCAAATGAATCCCAAAATATAGTAACTCATATGTTTGTGACAGCGGATCTCATCCTAGCATGTTAATCTAGTTACAATTCCAAAAATGTTATAATTCTTATGTTTTGGTTCTGTTATTCGAAACTGTAGAAAGTCAATTGTTTTGGTTGAAAAGGAAATTTCGAATGAGGTTAAGAAGCCTGATGAGAGACCACTCAATTGTTTTGGTTGAAAAGGAAATTCCGAATGAGGTCAAGAAGCCTAATGTGAGACCACTTAAAAGGCCCGTCTGGAATCCCCCGCCCTCATGGGAAGTTACCTGTGAAGATTTAAATGCTGTGAGCGTGACAGGCATTTTTCTTCCTTTCCTGTCAACTGATAAACTATACATCAGTCATGATAGAAGGTATATCACAAAGTAAATTTTTTAATGGGGGTTAGTTGTAGATTACAAAGCATGCTAGGTGTTGACTGGTGACAGACATTACGAGTTGTACTTTGTTTATTGGTAACTGAATTAGCAAAGCATCAAGGACATGGTGTCTCTCTGCACATGAAATAAAGCAACGAAAAAAAATAGCTGAACAGTCTGTCAGCTCAAAAGTGTAGCATGAAGAAAATAGATTCGAAAAGTGTGTTTCTCTACTAATAGATTTGTGTGTTGTTGTTGTCTTAACAATGCTTTTAACTCCAAATACCCTCCAGACCTTCCAGCATAGTATTTCATGACAATTGAACCTTTTCCTACCACAAAAAAAATCAAATATGATCCATTTTTCTCCTACAAATCTCGTAATCCTATTCTACATTGATACATTTTGACCGAGAACCTTTCATTACCATAAACCCAGTAGTAAAGTCGAACTGTAGGCTGCTTTATCATTAGGTTTGTAGTGCTATCCCTGTATTGTATTCGCAGTTCTTCGATAGGAAGTGGTGTTTTTTATATGCATGAATAACACGTTTTGTACATTATACCACTTTCCATTCTTTAGTTCTTCATAACCTTTAACAATAGTTTGGTTTTTGCAGGAAATATTTCTGAACAAGGCTGCAGCTTCAGGACATCCTGGAGTTATGCTGGTTTCAGAGTATGCTTTTTCCTTTTAGGGCACTAGAATCTGGTTACTTCCATTCTTTTTGTCTAAGAAATGCCTCCTTTAAACAGTTTGGTCCTTTATTTTCTTTTGTTTATCCCAATTTTGTGAGAGATGGGGTGCATCAATGTAGTTGAGGAGGCACGTATGCCGGTGCTGTCATTACTATTAGACTTTCAGTAGGGGAAACAAGCGAATTTTTCAATCACAGTAGATACACCAATGCTTCCCTTTGAGCGCTTACCTTTTTGCCTTTGTTATGGATGAAATGACTAAACATATTCAAGATGTTATCCCATAATGCTTGTTAGTTGCGGATGATATTGTTCAAGTGGATCAAACGCAAAGGGATGTTAATGCTAAATTAGAAATTTGGAGAGAAGCATTTTATTGGAGTCAGAATTATTTAGAATCAATAGGACTAATATGGAGTACATAGAATGTAAGTTAAGCGGTAGTCAAAATAGTATTGTTGACAAAGTGACTCCAAAATCAAGAATTACCAAGAAGGGTGCGTTTTGAAGTAGGATGGAAAGATTGTGGATGATATAACAATATACAAGTTGGAAGGATCAAGTGCGGAGTGCTGGGCGATCTCTAGATACTTGCATAGTTGAAGGAAACAATTTACTGAGCAAACCATGTTATAGGGCACAGAATGCTGGGCTAACTACGGAATACTATGTCAGTATGTAGCTGAAAAGAAAATGTTGAGATGGATGCATGGCAGGACTTTGCGAGATAGAATTAGAAACAACAACATTCGCAGAATGTTAGGGGTAATACTGATAATATAAGATGAGAGAAAATAGATTAAGGTGGTTTGGACAATGGACATGTTTATTGGAGATAGATGGATGCGATAGTTAGGAGGAGAGATATGGTTACAGTAGATGTTAATACTAAGTAGATGTTAACACTAAGGGGAGGGGTAGACCAAAATTGACTTTAGAGGCAGTAGTTGAAAAGCATCTAGGTTTTTTTTGATATTACGGAACGCGATGCATTGGATAGAGCTCATTGGAGAAGATGGATTCATGTAGCCAATCAATTGATTGGGCGGTTCGGTATCTCAATTTTGTGGCTGTCATAGTGGATGGATGTTCTTTAACTCTTTTTTCAGATTGGAACACCATTGCATAATGTAATCAATTCCTTTGTTGAACAATCCCTTATTGAATGTTAAGTTTAGAGGGGGAAAAAGCAGGTTAAAACTTGTAAAGTGTTTCGGAGTTGGTAGATCTTGTTTCCTTTCCTTGCAGGTTAAAACTTGTAAAGTGTTTCGGAGTTGGTAGATCTTGTTTCCTTTCCTTTGTGTCTTGGTGACAGAGTGGTGCATGGGACAATTTTTCTAATTTATGTTTTATGGACTTGGGTGCTCGTTTGGGGTAGGGTCTGTTTCTAACTCAGTTCTCCATTCTTCAGAACGAGGATACAGGCATGCTTGCAACACTCACTAGTGTAACTGAAGGAACAGAGTGCATGAATTGTTATATTTTATACATAGACACTAATATTTTATACTTGACATGTCATATATTTTATTATTCCACTACCATTACCCAAACCTGTTTTATTCTTATGAACATGTAGTTCTTGCATTTAGAAGAATCTATGTATCAACAAAAGTTTGGTCGGTGCTAGTTATTAGGGAGTAATTTGGAGATGAAAGAAAAGAATAAAAATGCTGCACGTGTCCATGAGAGAGAGAGAGAGAGCAATTTATGTTCTGTTTAATGGCATGGCTGCTTAAGGGAAACATATAGGGTTTGCATTTGTTCCGAGTTTCACTTTTTTCCTGTGAAGTATTACACAGAAAGAGCATCAAGCGGAGGCAAACTGAATACAATGTGAGGAACACACACAGAAACTATATACTAGGAAAGGGCCACTCAAGCGAAAAGACCTGCTCCAACTAGAAGTGTAGAGAATGTACAAAATCAGCTAAAAAAATCCATGTTTGGTGTCACCTTCCCTGGCAACCAACCATACAAAATTGCCGAAAAATACTATTAAGTCAATAGATGGGTTCTCTTGTGAACAATATTCTATTCTCCTCTGCCCCAAGCAACCATGTAGAGACACAAAGATGCAAGACATCAAGCCTTCCCTCTCTCCCTTCTAGCCCTATCACCAATCCAACTACTTAACACCGCCTCCACCAACTGTTCTAAATGTTGTTCATTACATCTTCCCCCCATCTGTGAAGTCTTGTTCTTTCTCTAGATTTATTTGAAGACAGTATCAGCACTGCTACCCTGTTCTGCGGACTATAACAATGGAAGGTATCGGCTCAGTTGTTTTCCTGGCAAATAATCTGGTTTGGGTTTTTTTTAGCAATGCTCCCTCTGTTCAGCGTGTTCAATTCTGAACTTTCTTACTTCCTCATTGTCATCTGCTTCTTTCCTCCCTGTAGATGTCTTTGCCTCTTCCTCCCTCAACTTCTTTCCAGTTTTTCTTAATCTCTGTCCGATGAAGCCAACTCCACTACATTTTTTTCCTGCTTTAACAAGTCTGTTGCAGATCTGTCTAAGCTCCCTTCTAACCAAAATAAAATCTGTATATGCTATGTCCCATATTTGTTACAAGGAAATATATTCCCAAAGATCTTCGTCATCCCAATATTCATATGTATACAAACCAATATACTTCTCTTATATGGATTTTTTTGTATGTAGCTCTACTTCACCTTTTCTGAGTCTTACAAGCGAATTGCTTTTATCAATTTAAAATCAGATAGGTGAGTAACTGATTGATCTATTACTTTTTCTTGTTCACCGTTCTCCATCTGGATGTTTCTTTCTCATGGTTGTGTGGATCTGAAGTCTGAAAATGCTCTTCTATGTTGTGAGTTGAATCAATAGGGAATTTTGGCATGTGCTTTCCTAGGTTTCTATGTTTGCAGTGATAGCATTATTGGATTGCTATAATGATGTAATGGTTTTCTCAAATCTTTTTAGCATCACGTCTTGTTATTTATTCCAAACATGCATGTTCTCAGTATAGAGGTGGTTATCTTCTTGTAGCCATTTTTGGTGGTTTCTGTTGGTGGTTAATCTGTATAATTCACCCACGATTTATTAGTTCTCACATACTCCAGTTGTCTTGTCTGATACCAGTGCTGAGCCTTGTGCATCTGTTCAACCAATGAGCCCTCTTGAGGAAGACAAAATTGTTGAAGGAATCAATGGAAACCCTAAGGTGATGGTTGCTAACAACAGAGTACCTCAGGATAATTTTTCCATTCTAAATAGGAGAGTTTATTTGAGGTGGAAATGAGTAAATGTTTACTGAAAAACATGGACTAATGAATTGGTTTCGTTTGTCAGAAGCTTGATGGTCTTTCTGGGAATAATGATTGCATGGAGTATGCTGAGTCTCCGGGCACTCCAGGATTGGTGGAAGAGCCAAACTTATCCAAAACTCAAGAGGCTTCAGCATGTGATGATCAGCTGGAATTGGTGGAAGAGCCTAATTTCTCCAATATTCAGGAGGC
The DNA here is from genome assembly GCA_014822125.1 of Arbutus unedo. Taxonomy (NCBI): domain Eukaryota; kingdom Viridiplantae; phylum Streptophyta; class Magnoliopsida; order Ericales; family Ericaceae; genus Arbutus; species Arbutus unedo. The sequence continues at coordinate 38,465 of JABCMJ010013483.1, read as the reverse complement.
TTCAGTCGGTGATTATAATCTGGAATCAGAAGATCATAATATACCTAACTTTGCAGCTAAAGAGGACGTGACAAGCATCACCAGCAACCCAGATTTCCAATTAAAATCGCGGGTAGATTCACCATCTGCAGGGAATTCTGTTCTGGCTGAACGAGTTAGAGGCATTTCTCCAGGTTCTGAATTTCCATATACGACCTATACTGCATTTGAGAGTGTAAATGGGTTGCAAGATTTACAGAATGGAGTTGACAGGAACGGCGAGCCTGGTAATCGCTCCATTGATGGGGCTCGTGCCGGCATTGTAGAACTACGGGTTAATGTGGATGAAACTTCATGTCCGGGTTTCTCTAATGAAGTGCATGTAGTGGAGGACTTTTCAAATAGTCTCTTTTCTGGTATGGAGAGTAATGGTGGGAAGTCTCTCATATCCAGCACCTGCCAGCCTGTGTCAGAATATGTTCCAGAGACTAATCAAGAGGCATTTAGGCCAGAAGTTGCAAATAATGCAGTGGACGCAGGAAACATGAAAAAACAATGCCCCACTAGCAATTCAGTGCCATCTAACGCTGAATCCCCTGGTAGAGAGAACCTTGAGATCCCTGAAAAGAATCAGGCTTGTCACGATCTAAAAGTTTGTGATTTTTTGAGTTCCATGGTTGATGAAAAACTGACAGCTGCTGGCATTCATGTTCTTCAGCCGTGTAAGCATCTGAACCAAAATAGTATGCTAGATTCTGGATGTGATGTCTCAGCAGAGATATCTGGAGGGAAGGAGGCACCCCATGATCCTGAAGCTTCGACTGACTTTCAAGGTTTATTTGACAAGCTCATGAAAATATACCTATATATATTTAGTTTTCTTTGTTGTTGTAGGGAATGTGGTTATACTGTGTAGTCAGTAACTGTTTTTGATGCTTCTCATTTTCCAGGTGAACGGTGTGATGCACCTGCTGGCTTCGAGGAATTTCACTTGAAGGAAAACCAAACAACAGAACCTGCTTCAAGTGTAGATATTCAAGCGGATGGTAGCAACAATAATGACCAAGTGGACGTGATTTTAGGAGAGAGTCGAATAGATAGTATAGCTGGGTCTGAGAAATTTGAGTTGCCTGCCCCAGAAAAGTTGCTATCCTTCTCGGAAGGGCTTGCTGATCTACAACATAATTTCATGGAGTCCACACCAGACAAAGCACGCCTATTGTCTGTTGGTGGTAGTGATGCTGAGATCAACATAAGTTCAGGGAAAAAGCGCAGTTTCACCGAAAGTACTCTAACTGTGGAGAGTCTAAATTCAGTTGAATCTTTGGCGGGTGCCCGATCTAAAAGAAACAAGGAGTCTATCCCTGATGATGACGATTTATTGGCCTCCATTTTAGGTAGGATATGTTTTCTTTGGAATTCATGAATGTTAGTTTTCTTCCCAAGACTAGCAGGGTCGAAAATTTCATCTCTTCATATGTCTACCATTATCATTCAAGCTTTGACTAAGCAGCGTGGACGCCAACTCGCGCATCGATACAACACAATATGGGCAATGCCAACTTGACAAATTTGGACCGATTGATACTTAGATCTGTCTTTTTTTATTACAAATTAATCATTGCTATGTATGTGGGACATAAATTTCTATATTGGACAAGAAAATGGAATAGAAAGCTGTACTATATGATTTTTAGAAATCTTGAGTAATCATGGGCAGATAGCAACTTGTAAGGATTTAGAGTTTGAAACATCGAATGCCTTAAGATTGATTAGTATGGAAAATTTCATTTTTTTTCCTGTGGAAACCAAAAACATGGCCTCTAAGAGAGTCTACAAGCTTGGGCCAAGATTTTACCTGTGTCTCATGTGTGTAAGCAATTCATACACATGTCAACACTTGTTTTCGTAATAAAACCTAGGAAACAATAGGATGCGCTTGGATGTGTCTGTGCATCCAACCAGTGTTGTCATCGAACTCGTATTGAACAGAGAGGTGGGAGACATGGCTATGTATACTAGAACTTTAGCTTTTGGAATCTATTTGGCTCGTCAGTTAATTCTTCATGGTTTCCCGCTTCCAATTAAGCAAGCTCTGTTATGTTGCAGTTGGAAGAAGATCTTCGGTTCTGAAAATGTTGCCTACACCTACTCCTCAACCGCAGATAACAAGAATGAAACGCCAACAGTCTGCACCCCGGGTCTCTGCTTCAAAGAGGAAGGTTCTTATGGACGATGCCATGATTTTGCATGGCGAGTATGTTCCTTTCTTAAGTTCTATTACTTAGTCTATACTCAAATATTTGCTATTCCAAGATTTTTTTTAATTCATGTTTGCTTTCACTTGAAATATCCGTTCTTAGATTTTGTACGAAGTAGGCCCGAATAGTAACTCGTGTATCCTACTGACCTCCTGATATTCCCTTTATACTGGTCTTATTTGCATCTTTCTAATTAAAAAGTACTTTGGGAATCTTTTTTAGTCCTGTCCTTCCTATTGATACCCTCTTTCTGATTAAGGACGCTATTAAGGAGCGTCCATACTGCTCCATTTAGCGCTATCCTCAAAACAGACCTGCAGTTTTAATTAAGCTTATTGATTTTTGGAGTATGCATATGTTGAATAAGCTGCTTTTACTTGTATCCAGCCTCTTTTCGCTATGTTTCATAAAATAGGCCAACGAGTGGTTTAAGTGTAGTATTTGGCATGCTTTATAACATCTTTTGTTATATTATTGCTTACAATGTCATCTTCTTCTCCACCGAAGTGTAATCCGGCAACAGTTGACTAGTACTGAGGATATACGTCGCACACGAAAGAAAGCTCCTTGCACCCGTCCTGAAATTTGGATGATTCAGAAAGAGTTCTTGGAAGATGAAATATTCAGTGAATCTATATTCACAGGTGCGTTCATGGTGCAGAAGTTCACCATTTCTGTGATTCTTATTTATTTCCTTGTTCTTTTACTCTCCTTAGAGGAAGTATTTGCTTCTATATTTAATTTTTGATGAGATTGGACCATCATTCATGGGAATTTGATTTATCTGGATGCTTTGAAGTTTGAAATGGGGCTAGAAAGCTAATATATTTTTCTTTCTCGAAGAAGAGCCCAACAAAATTGATTTTACATCTTTCTAGTGAATTTTATATATTTCTGCCACACTTAAGCTGACATGGGGCTTCTCTGTCTATTTGTATTGACCATGTGTCTTAGTTTTTCAGGCATTTGTTTTCAGGGTGGTGGTGTATAAGGACCCACCTGTCCCCTAAAATGAGTTACACAAACTGAAGCTGTTTAAGTTAAACGGCTTAACTGCATATGTAGTGTGAGGATTTTTGCATGGAAGACATCACGCTTTTTTTATATTCAGCAATTCCTCTTGAACATAATTGCATCCGTGAGGTAGATCTGCAGCTATTCCTCCAACAGGTGGAGGAGGATTTATTCTACCACACATAGTTTGGGCTCCTACCCTTAGGCTTTCCATTTAGTTGGATTGGAAGGCTCAGTGAGTAGGGATTTCCTTATCTTTTCCCTTTGGGATCCTATCTTTTCTCTTCTGGGTTGTCCATTATCTTTTTTTATTTCCTCCATGAACTTTTGAATTATGCAAATAGTTCAGAAAATTGTTCACAAAGATTGATTTTTTAATCCGATTGAAGGCCCGGCTACCAAAAATGGACGAGTATTGTTATTTGTTCGGCCTAAAGTCTGTGAAGCCACTTCTTGGAAACTTTGGACTTGCGTTCTTGCTAGTTACTTGAGTTAATTGTGTTCTTCCCACAGGTTTTGCTGGAGGATTGGCTTTGTTGCACAGTCAAGCATTTGATCTGAGTGAAATCAGGATATCCCAAAATGATGCATATAATCCTTTTCTCGAAGCTGCACCAAAACAAAGCATGGCTGTACTAAAAGATGAAACTAATGCCTTGGAAGCAGCAACTAATATGGCATTCTCTGTGGGGCCAAATGTCGACCACGCTACTAGAACGGAAGGGACCAATGAGTTTCTTGTAGGCCGAAATCATGTGGAAGCTTCGCATTGTGAGAATCAACAGGCTGAAGACCACATGTTACATTTTCCAAGTTATGACACACCGTTGCAGATGGAGGCTATTTATGATGTTCGAGTTCCTGATGCTGTAAATCCTGGCATTGATTTTGGTGTTGAATCTGCTTCCTCTCCAAATTTTGTTTTGGGCGATGAAAATGACATTTCAGCCGACTTTACGATCCGATCTGCGTTGTTTGACAAGGAAAGTGCTGGCGATCATTCTGTACAAATAGATGCATCAGTTGTGTTACCTGATCAACAGTTAGATGTTCAGTCAGTGGAGATGGAGAATTCTATAGCCAGCATAAGCAGTGGGAAGGGAGCTAATGCTCCCGACAGGGTGGAGGAAAATGATGATTCTGCTTCTATTGGCGCAACAGCAGAGGTGAGAGTGAGGGATGAGTTGTTGGAACAAACTGCGGTTGGTTGTGGAAGTACCGTTGACATGCAAACTACCTGGGAAGCAAATCCTTCTCTTGCAATTTCTCCGGAGACTAACTTTCCCAGTGACCCGGTCGGTGTAAGTTTTGGCACCGTGGAGGAAGTCAGTAACCATGAGCAAAGGATGCTTCTAAATGAAGATGGGGTTCTTGCTCCAGATTTGGTCTATAACATGGGAAAGAATATGACGTCTTACAGCTCTATTGAAGAACTTAAAGTTGCTTCCTCATATCCGGTAAAACTCAATGCAGATGTGGAAAATATGTTCTCAATTGATGGTGAATATCCCGGGCCTCCTCCTGGCTGTTGGGAAGCTGATCCCCACTGCACAATGGGAGCACCCATTTCTGTTGCTGACCATACTGCGACTGTTGATTGCAGTGTAAGTTGTATGGTTGATTTTTTCTGTCTTCCAACTTTCTGACGAAGGGCCCAGTTTGGCCTTGTATATCATCTTTCGATTATCCTTTTGGATTTGTTTTCAACATCAATTTGCGTAGGCAATTTACATTTTCTTTGTTCCTTGTTATGTGCCATCACATGGACTTCATTAGTTGTTGTGGCTGGAATTCTTTGTTTAGGAGTTGGATTTATTAGACTGACTACGTAAAGTAAGTCTTGATACGTTTTGTTTACTAGACATGGCACTTGCACTTATTTTAATGTGATCACGTTAGATGAGGGCCCCAGGAGAAGATATCGGCCGATGTACATGAATCCTTTTTTTCCCACTTCTGCTCAATCAAAATTCAATATATCATATCCTTTTCTTAGTACGAGTCTCGGTGAAATGATAGCGCCTCACTTGATTGTACTAGAGCTTTAGTGATACAATTTTAGTCATTTAAGTTCTTATGTTTGATATCAGTATCTTGAGATTGTAACACCGCATTCTAGGTTGTGTAAGGTGATTATTGGGCTGCAATGATGTACTACAGGATTAAGGGGTGTGTGGACAGCCTAGCTTGATCAGGGGATGAAAACCTATAGAAGCTTAGAGTAGATCCACAAACTTCAATCTTGCTAGGGAGAAGCAGACTTTTTTATTGTTATTGTTCGCCCTGTGCTAAATTCGTGTTTCCTCGTTAGGGGGTAGTTTTGTTCAGTCCCTGCCTTGCACGGTTCTGCTACTGCTCTGGAATTATTCCTTCTTTTTGTCAGTAGAAAGTCTTTTTTCCCTTCTTATGAGGCATGTCTAAACACACTCTTCTGCTTTACATGCAGGATAATGAATACACAGGAGATTGGCATGATACAGGTTTGTTTACTTGTCTTTTGTTAAATGAAAATCTGCTAGACAGGCCTTGTAAATTTCCATGTGGGATTTCAACTGCCTATTGTTTGAAGTATCCAGAAGACCTTTGAACCTATGTAAAATTGGTGATCTCATTTTGCTACTGGGAAGCTTTATTTGCTTGGGATTAGCTACGGATCTCTTTTGAGCCCGCTCTTTATGCAATGTGCTTCACACCACTTAAAAGACAAACAATGTTCTCAGGATTTTTAAATGCTGATGACGAGGACGATGTCGCTGAAGATGAAGACTATATGCCAAGTGCAGAGCAAAGCAGCTTCCTTGAGAACAGTGGATGGTCTTCCCGCACCAGGTCTGTACTTATCATCTGGTTCTTTATTCCGTGGGGGGATGCAACAGTGTTTTCCTTGGGATTCTAAAGTGCTGTTTTTACCGTAACACTCTCAATGATTTATTAAGAAACCGTTGGAACATTCTGGTCAGATGAGTTGTTTCAAGTTGGCTAATTTTGATAATAGGCACAAGTTCTTGTGATTAAGACTGTATTTGACAATTGGATGACTATTTTTGAATGTGTATGCTCCAATTTTGTTATGGTGAACTTCTTTCCTGTACCTTTCTAATTCATCCCCAAAAAACATAGTGAACAGATTCTTGGCATGCATTTGAATGGACGTCATCTCTAAAATGGTGAAATAGTGTATGCAATCCCACATATTGCCTGCGTGTGCATTAGGACTGTGGAGAGGACAAGCGGGTTTCTTCTCCTTGGTCCTGTTGTAACCATTTTCACTGTTAGTTACTTCTCATTGGTCCTGTTGTGACCATTTTCACTGTTAGTTACTTCTCATTGGTCCTGTTGTGACCATTTTCACTGTTAGTTACTTCCTATCCTTTTAACTTCTTATGATGATTTGTATACTCTTCTCATCGGTTTTGAAATATGTGAACAGGCTTTTCTTTTTGTCCTCTCATTGATGTTTGAATATCTTATAGCTTTTGTCCACAGAAGTTTCACTCTCTATTTTTCTTCTTGTAGAGCGGTTGCCAAGTACCTTAAAGTCTTGTTTGAAAAGGAAGTAGAGCATGGAAGGAAGGTTGTTCCTATGGAAAACTTGTTGGTAGGAAAAACTCGCAAGGAGGCGTCGAGGATGTTTTTTGAAGCTTTGGTACGGTTTTTACACCAGTTTTATAGTTGTGAAAAAACAACTGAAAGCACTCATTAAATTTCATCTTTTGCGTTTTGTTCTCTGTTCGTTTCATTGAACCAGAAGAATAATTAACCAAATTGTTGTTGATGTTTATATGACCACTTTGCAGGTTCTTAAAACTAGAGATTACATCCATGTAGAGCAGGAGGCTCCGTTCGAAGACATAAAACTGAAGCCTCGAGTAATGCTCATGAAATCTGACTTATGATCCTTCAGATAGAAAGCAAACACACTCTTGCAAAGAATCATAAGTACTAATTAGCCGAAAGTGGAGTAAGTTATGGGGTTTATTCTTACTTGTATCAATTCTTTTCTAACGTCTTCTGTGATGTATCATGTAATTGATAGTTTTAGTAGCCTAGTGGTGGATTCTCATGTATCCCTATAGTGACTGTATAAAGTGCTGTAATATGGACCATGTTTATGTGTATATAATCTGCCATTTGCAGTTGGGTGCTGATTTTACTGTTTTAGGGATTTGAATAAGCTGCATTTCATTTGCGATCTCGAGCTTTTGTACCCGTGTTACGATAAAAGCACAATTTTATTTTTGCCTCTAAAGGTTAGGTTTTGCAGTAGAATACACATGCCTTTACTTTTCTTGTACCCTGTTTTATGGACCTACATGGATTTGCTTTGCTTTTTCTTTGCTGTATTTATCCATTTCACTCCAACCTGAATGAATGAAAGAAGATAAATCGAAGACAAATAAAACCCCATTATTCCTTTACATAAGAGTTGAACGTGTGCAAAATTTCTCTCGTCTCATGGTTTTTACTCCCAATTGGAAAAAAATAATATGTACACTAGACCGAAATATTCAAACAATGACCCCCTCATATACCCAAAAATAACGAATAAAAAATTGCGATGAACCAAGTAACTTTTGTTTAGTTTTCCGGAGCTGAACAAATAGTGTGTTTCCATCAGATGAAGCCGAACAAATACACTTTCAAGCCACACTACTCGCTAACTGCATTTTTGTCATCGGAATAGAACTTCTCAACTAATCGATATAATATACAAAAAATATGAGATGAATCTTATGATTTTCTTTTATTTAAAAAAAATTAAGGGTTTGAATAGTACAAAACCTAGTGTGTGAGAGTTAAGTTTACTTGAATGAGACGATTAGGAAACTAAAATTGTTTTGGTTAAGCCAAAAATGAATATCATGAACATTAGAAGTTTTGCCGAAAATAAATAAACATTAGAAGTTTTCATCCTGAACTGTCTTTTAAGAAAGGGGTAAAACTTGCAAGCATACAAAGTTGATATTCCATTGGGCTGGGGAGAAATTTTTTAGATCCAAATATAGGCCCCCTCTGGCTAAAATTATTCGATATTAACTGTTAGTGAAGCAGTTCAGCAACAATAGAGAATGCAGATCCCTCTCGTTGAAACAAATGAGAGAAAACGTAATGACAAAAAGGCAAAAATATTGATGAAAAACTAGACAAAAAATTACGAAATATCAAATATTAAAATAATTTTGTTCAAACTCAACATAATGTTACAACAATAAATCTCTGAACTCAAACCAAAGCTGGTGCTGAGGCTGAGATGACAAAAGATTAGAGCTGCCATGTTATTTTTTTCATTATGTGAAGAAAAACATTCCTAGACAACGTAGTATTGTCCGACGAATTACATTCGATTGGCTTTTATTGCATGTAGCAGGAACCTGGCTCTAGTGGGGCAACTCGACCAGGTCCAGCCAATGGGGCAGCAGCTACTCCTCTCTGATTCAACAAACATCTGAAGTGTGCTAACCTTCCAGTGACTTGCCTTGGATCCTTGGCTAGCTTCTCATAAGGTGTCCACAGCCTCTCTTCATCCAGGAGGGGTGAAAAAGGAAACCAACGTAGATTTACAGTCAAAAGAATAAGCAAAAAAAATTGACCATATAACCACTCAAATAACTTCAAACTTTCTGTCCCGTATTTCGCCCCATTTCGAAAATCATGCCATTCATCGAATAAAAAAATGACGTACTTCTGTACATAATTTTTTGAAATTTTTTGACTGATGGCCTTCAATATGGGCGGCCCAAGAGCTACACCGTCTTGGTGTCCAAGACATTTGACGGCACTCACTGTAGCCTAAACCTTGGTGGAATTTAAGAAATGTGACCCTTCCAGCTCAAAGAACCCAAGGAATGGTCATGTCAAAGATGGGAGAGAGAAAGACAACTCATTTCAAGGAATGAATTAATTCTGATCTCTAAATTGGTGCCAAAAAAAAACTTCTAGGACACATGATAAATAAATTGAAATTGAAATAAAGGATTCATTACCTGCAGCAGCAGCAGCACGTGGCCATATGGTTTGTTCAATATCAGAGCCATCAATGTGTTCACCCCACATGCATACCTCTCCCCCAATAACCAATTTTTGGTGCTTGGGGTTTGTAATGTTGGTGAGTGGTTCATTTGTATAGAATTCATCCCATGTGGTGTCCAAATGGTCCAAATACCATTTATCTTGGTTGCTTACAATGCACCTCAACCCGGCTGCAACCACTCTCTCCGCAACACCACCACCGAGCCTGCACCATTGCCACCGCCGCCACCAAACAAACACAGCTTTAGCATATATCATTATAAACAATAAAAAGCAAAACCAGCCTCCCTCCTGCACTTCAACTCAAAATTACCTTGATTATTTAGTTTCTAATAATAAAGTAGAAAACAGCAAAAAGCTTAGAAGAGCTTCTATTATCAAGTTCATCACCCCTATTTGGATTTGTTTGTGTCCAAGTGGGACCGCCATATAAGTAGAACACTGACTCACGATGACCATTATCAGAATTCACCGACAAAAATGGGAACTATCAATGGGTAAACTCCTAAATTATTTTTTCTTTCTTTTCCCAGTCGAAAGTTTCCTTTTGCTGCACAAAGATTTCTTATTGGAACCCAATTAGAAAACACAAAATCTCATTAAAAGAAAATGAGATGACAAGTACAACTACTTGAATTAGCAAAGAGAGATGAGTGTCTCAAATTTCATTTGAATCTAAATCAAGAACATAAGAAATATAATTATATTGTATCCTATTTTGTGAGCTAAAGAAAAAAATAAAAGCGATGCAATTAATGCACCTTGTGTAAATCTCTTACTCTGAATAAAACGTCAAGTCTAACTGCAATGATTAGACGGCAAAAGTATCCGTAAGGCATACCAGTTGTGCACCACGGTTTTCCGGCTCAACTTATTGCCAAAGTTGTTGAATGTCTCTTCCCTGCAATTTTATCATGAGCATCACATGTGAAACATAAATGGACCACAAAGTCCTCATGCATAAGATTCTGTACCAGTTAACAATTTCGTATCCATGTGATAATGCTATTTTCTGAGCCCGTAGGACAAAGTATTGATAGGCTTCGGATTCATTCATACCATGCTTGTGCAACCTGAAAATCAGAGTATCAATTTTGTGGATGTGTTAGAATTGATTTCGAGTAAAACAATTTTTCCAGGTAAATCTAAAACCAAACGTATCACAACCAAATTTGTCAAAAGAGGACAAATGTATGGTGTTCTTCATTTAACCTGTAGTGTGGGGATACATATTGTGTATCGTAGCTCGTAAGACACTTTAAGAGAGGAAGTACAAGTTGGAAAAATAGTTATCACGGATGTAAAATAAAAACGAAATTGAAAATAAAAAGTTCCGTATCTATGACTCCAATGATGCCATGACCACCCTCTATGGGACTCTATGGGTGAAAGCCTTTAGCCCCTTACTCGTTATTCTCTTTATCTTTCACAGGATTGTATTACTATCATATTAATCTGTACTAGATTCTTTCTTCGATGAGTAAACCATAACTAATTATAAGCCAGGGACTGAAATATGCAGATGCTTCAATGGTGTAGACAAATCTGTTTTCCATAAGATTTTTGCCCTTTTATGTAATCGGATTATGGAGATGGCGAACTTCCATGGAATTACTTTCTGATTTTTTGGAGCTTGATTAAGGGAAGATGAATGGGTGCTTTGGTCCTTTGATTTTTCTTCTGCGCTTCTATGTAGACTGCATCACCTCGTGATACTTTTTTTAAAATGAAATCTTACTTACACTAAAAACACCAAAAAATAGAGGAAAAAGAGAGCAAGAGGAATTGTCCTGGAATATTACCAGAAGAGTAAAAAGAAATCAGGTGACTAAATAAATATTGATAGCTAATGCTTCAAACTTGACCTCCAAATGCAAATCCCCCCAGCAATTAAAATAGAAAGAAAAATTTTATACAATAATGCTAGCATGTGAACATTCCAAATTAGTATAAACATGATCTGCGTTCTGCGAGTTTCGTGAGAATTCATATCAAGGCACTCGCACACGAGATGCATTAATCATATGAACAGCTTATTTTGGCTAACAATGCAGAGAGGACTAAGATAGATTTTGCGATTGTTACCAGTTTCTCACATGAGGAGTTGTTACCCAGCAACCTGAAATTAATGATTCAAATTTGGTTCAGTGTGTAGTCGTCGTTAAATTACCAAGTGCTATCAGACAAAGCTCAAGACAAACAACCATACAAGTTAAAGAATTTCTTTCAATGCACTCATATCTTGACGCAGAAACAAAACGTACAAGTACGTGTGTGCAAAATAGAAAGAATAAAATATATATATTGTGACACGTTGATCATCTGGAAGTTGTAAAATTGACATGTTGGAACGTAGAAGTGTTACACTTAATGCGCCCTTTTATTGGTATGGATCTTTTGTAAGCTAAACTTTTACTCCTTAATGGTTCATGCGATTGTTAGGATTTTATACTAAAAGCCATGCTTTTATGTAATGGAGTACTATTTATTTGATTACTTATAACCAGTTAATTCATCTTTGGTGAGAATCTTTGTGGGCAATGTTTGGATGATATTATTTTATCTTGTGCATGTGTCTCTTATTCTGCATGGCCTACATTTGTTTCATTTAAACGGCATAATTCACTACTTTATGTTCAGTTGCTTAAAAAGCATTAAATTTTATCCTGGAAAATCTGTTACGGCTGTGGAAAGCTTTGAGTCCTTGAGAAAATATACACAAGAAGTGGAGTCATATTCATCCGGAAAATGGATTATAAAGACCCAAGTTTCAATGTTTCACAGTTTAGCAGATTGATTAGAGAGAGTATATCTATCTAAACTCTTCCCTCTTGGAGAATTTAGATCTACACCTGTTTTACTGACTTGACACTGTTTGTATGTAAGCCAAGCATGCAAGAACTATCAGTGTGAAATGAAGAGGTATAGAGGGGGTTTTCAGGCAGTGACACTGCATAATCATGCATGTGACACCCGTCTCAGTGTCCCACATCGAAAGTTTACACGGGTAATTTTGGGTATATATGGAACCATGAAAGCTACTACTTGTAACTCGAGCTTGAGTATTTTGGGTCATGTGATTAGGTCCCACAAGTTACTAGGTGAGTGGTATATATGCAGCGTTACAATGCATGCTATAGAAAATCAGAGGGCAGCCACTTTGAATCTTAGCCCTCACAGCTCCCGTTATCAGCAGGACCAGATATGGGTATTAGCCCTTTCAGTTTCAAGCATTCTGCGTGAAATAACAGTAGATTGAGTAGTCCTGGTAAACATAAAAAGTAGCAGAAACATTGAACTCACTGGTATTAACTTCATCGCCTCCCAAGTGGACAAATTTGAATTTGAAGACCTTGCTGAAATCTGAAACATGAGAAGCGGCAAGATTGCTGATTAACTTTTTATTCTGAAATTGAACAAAAAAAGGTTTCACTAGCAAATAGGTAATACCTGAAAGAATCCCATCTATTACTTTGAAGGTAAATTCATTGCTGACGTCAAGTGGCTGCTGACAATCTTTTGATGGCCAAAGGGAAGGATAACCGGGCCCCCTACGGATTGGAAGAAAAATAACCAGTTGGGTTAACTAGCCATCAATGAAACTTTTTTGTGATCTTATCTAGAAGGACAACGTTAAATTTCTGACAAAGATATTGTACAGAAAGAATAATACGAGGAAAAAGGAAATTTCCCTTTGAAACTGATACCTGTTTAGGATTCCAATTATCTAATAAAAAACCTAAGCTTGGGCTTACTATGCTAATGTTGCTTTAGTCAAATACACCAAGCAGTAAGCAGTAAACACCATCAACAAGCTGTCACTAATGGGTCCTACCCCTAATTTCCAACACGATAGACATCTGCAAACAGTCTTCATGGTCCAAACATAAAATCTTAATTATGGTAACAAACCTTTCTTCAAGGTAACATGAATCGTAAACTATTTTCAAAGCTCATCTAGCAGACCAGAAATAGAATTGTATCATGTGGAGGAAATTAGCTTTTGACAGCTAACATTATTTTAAAATCAAATGTAAACAAAACAAATCTTGGTTGCAATATATCAGGGGTTCTTTCAGACATGCTTAGCACAAGAATAGACCTTCACAGTTGACAAGCTACATAAACGCAATGACTGGGCAAGGATTACGTGGCACCGTGTGCATATCAAATAGGATGCAAGTTTCTCCTCTTTCTTTAATATTCATAAAGAAAATATCAATATCCATCCAAATCATTATGGCCTTCTATTGTTACATGCGCAGTTCACTGCAAAAACAATGAGACACAAATACTATTTTTTGGTTCAATGTTTAACCCATGCAACTAGGACTGAGTGAAGTTACATGTAGAGGAGGAAAATCTAGGTAAGAAAATTCTATATTGGTCTTCCTCCAAATAGGGATCCCCCACAAATAAAGACAAGGAAAAAAAAGAGATATTTAAAGCAGACACAAAAACGTAAAAAAAGATAAAGAAAGTTTTCATGCAATCACTTTGTTATGAGATGCCATCAACTTCAGAAGCCCATCACAGAAATAGGACAAACATGGACAGGGGTTTGCTTTTATAACAGAGGGAAAATATGTCGCATAAATAATGAAAATAGGCATCAACTGAAGTACCAGGAGAGAGCATGTCCCGGCACATCAATTTCAGCTAATACATTAATCCCTCGTCTCTGAGCGTAACTGCAAAACAAAATTATTTGATAAAATATCAAGCCTTACTTTTCAAAAGAAGAAGTCAATAAAGCACACACTAGAGGTCATATATCCATTTAGCAGGTAAAAGAAGGCAGAAAGCACTTGCCTCACAACCTCAGCAGCATCAGCCATTGTATATCGTTCTGAAATAGAATAAGCTCCATCCCATAATCCGGGATATGAAGGTATCTCCAAAGGGAAAGACTGTGAATCTACAATGTGCCAATGTAGCACATTCTGCATGAAATCAAATAGGAATCGCCAATATAAGTTAACTAAGCAAATTGTAGAATGTCAAGTCCGGCTAGGTACTTGAAATTCAACTGCACCATTTGCAGGGAACTAAATGCCAACTCAATCTTTAAAATACCCATATGGAACCACATTAACAAACAGGATTTATCTCCTATGATATTTTTTTGAGACTAATTCTTGAAAAGGTGCCAAAAGGGGCACAAAGCCTGCGCAGTAATTAAACAAGAGAGGAGAAAAATCGATCACAGTTATTCATCTCTACTACAAAGTCTGTCAATGAAAGAGAAGACTCTCAAAAGTCTCAGTAACCACTGGCTAAACAAAAACATGTCGTGAAACCAAGTTAAGATCCGGCCTTCCTTAATAAAGAAATCTCAGTCTCAATAGTTTGCCTCCTTATCACATGCAGATAAAATTTCCACAATTTAACTAACACATTGTCTAGCTCTGTTAGCATAAGCATTGTTAGGCACTAGGTTCCAGCAATGCCCAAAACTGTTGCATCAACAAACTATACAACAGACAAAACATGTATTGAACCTGGAAAGTTCTTATTACAAGTTTTCTGAACATAATAACTTCTAGGAAACTAACAGCCCACAAAAGATATGTCTTACATACCAATTTTGCGTATGCCATTGAATCTACAACTTTCTTTATCATTGGAAGTGGCTGGTAGTGTCGAGATGTATCTGCACCATTCTTACTCACAAGTTAGAACAATCAATTATTCTCTTCCATTACTACTAAGAAAATTGAATACTTGTCCAATCTCAATAATCATCACAATCATTCATAACCATTTCCACATATGGCATAGATTACTGCACAGGATGAAGACCTCATAGTCTCATACCAATATCTAACCAATGTAACAGCTTAATCTGGTTGACCATGATTTCAACACATGGTAAGCTAAATTATATAAATGCAAGACATCCTGGAGAAGAAAATGGAAATTCTATGCATTAACTAAAAGGAAAAATACTGCTCATAGGTATAAATAAGTAAGAAATTGATTCACATAATATGGACTTAGACAAGTGGTATAGCAGCACAATTAGATAAAAAGGACTACAAACTAGAATGGCAGCGAGAAGATTGAAGGGACACTCGAGGTCACAGCCAATGCAAATGCACAGAACAAGTCTAAGTAACAAAAATGTGAGGTCTTGGGAATACAAGGATGATGGCTGCAAAAACAGTTTTGGAGTTCAATGTGGTATGTCATTAACAACAGACATTAAGCTTCGCCCCAATATCTTACATTACCACACATACATGTGGGGCTCATACGTTTAGTCCTGAACCCCGTATGAATATGAGGAGGTGGTTATTAGGACACCATGTGACGGTGTCCCAGGATCACCCAATAATTTTTCTCACATCACACTGTCACAGATTTTATTTATATTTTTTCGTTTCTTTGATGTCGTAACACATGTTCAGCCTTGTAGAAAAAATCAATTGGAGAAAATGGATGCGACCATTAGTGATTGGTTTATTCAAATTTTGCCAGCCCCAAAATTATTGCCAACTCCACCCCTGTTTACAGAGTGCAAACTGAAAGCTGTATGAATATAAGCATAAGCATAAGCACAGGGACAGTCAAATCATTGCACCTCTGTCTCACATACAAGCCTACAAGGGGCTCATGGTGAGCTTTCTTTGTTGTGTGATAGGTTGTGAATTGGAGATTTCAGGTTTTGGGTTGGACCAAGGAGACTTTAATCTTTTTGCTGATTTGAGATTGTAAAGCTTGTAGGTGAAACAATTTAATGTCAAACACTTGCAAGAATTGTAACTCTTTTCTTTTCTTTTCTTTTCTTTTCTTTTGATGTGTAGGATTGCAAGGGTTTTAGGTTGACTAGTAAAAACCTGACTGATTAGTAGCGCAGAACAACTATAAATCCTTTGTGTTCATCTAGCAAAGTCATTAAAGCACCTAATTGTTCACAGTAAATATTTAACAACTGTTTAGAGTGAATGGATCTAAACGATATTTTCCAAATCTGCACACATTCAATTAGGACACAGACTCCAGTGATCAGTTGCAATTGAGCTCAACGAGATGTTGACAACACATTTAGGCAAAAGAATTCAAAAAAATAAGTTTGTCCTGTTCCTCAACAGCTTGAAATACCATGCATTGAATCAAGAAAGGAGCACGTTAACATCATAGGAAAGAAATACAAATGAGATTCAGCTAAAAGTAACAGCATAATATCAAAAACACCAACAAAAAAATTATTGTGCATCCACTACCCATTGACTTCAGTTCTATTCCAGGAACAGATACTACAAATGAATGTATCAACAATACTTTAATTGGATACTCAACATGTAATAAGAGGAATGAGGGAATACCAACTAAGAGCCCTCGATAAGGGAACCTTGGCTGATCAGTAATGTCCCACGGGACTTGAGTTACTTCAATCACCCTGTTAGTGAAGTTAAAATGGCAAAGCTGGCTGAACGTCTGCAAGATTTATTGTCACGCATATTATAAGACGCAAACATGTCTTTCACAAACTCAAATATCAGCAAATTTCATGATATTACACAGAAATAAAACCTGCAGCCCATGCAGAGCCCCATACACTGTTTGTGCCTGCATATAAGGTGGTGGATATGGGTAAGCCAGAGAAAATGAATTAGTGGAAATGCTGCAGATGTAATGAGATAACTCTTGAATGCGCAGCTTACTGGCATTTTATGACATTTCAATCAAATCACAATAAGTATGTCAAACACATCAGGGCAAATACTCATGTTACCATCATTTCGACATCCCGATTATCTTTATGACACTACCAGCTGCACAAAGTCTCTGTTAATAATTGTAGGAGCCATCTTGTGGACCATGCATGTCGCGAGAATTGATCATTTGTTCATGGACTCTTCAAATTAGAAGTCATTGTGTGGAATACTAAGACTATACAAATTTGAATTTAGCTTTTAACTGTGTAAACAAGTGATATAAGTACGGAATGCTCTACTGTACCTTTTAACCATGCATAAAAATCTGATATTATGTACAACTCTGTTCCACCTTGTGAATACCATTGAATTAATCATAAATAAAAGAAGGCTATTTCAAAAAATGAAAATATTGTTGTGTCCCGTGCCCTTGGACAGGATTTGTTTTTCCTTTAAATATACAGAACAACTACGAGAAAAGAGGCCTCCCAAAATGAGCTCTCCAATCCTACCGATTAATTTAGGCCGATTTTTCAGAAAAACATGAGCTAATAATATTCTCATACAATCACTTTAGCGGGCCAAGGATTAGAGTACCCTGTATTTCGAGGTCCTGAAATAAGGAGGCGAGCCTTCATGGTGTTAAGTTGCTATGTCAGAAGAAACAAAACAACTAGAAATCTCACTATTAGGTGCTTGATATTTTAGCAAACTATGGTAATAGAAAATATCTTTGACCCTTTCTAGTTGATAATCTCTACATCATTCACATATCAAAATCTTTGAATCTTTGAACTTACCAAATTACAAGCAAAATGATATATCTGAATGAAAGGATACCCTCAATGAATTCAATAACTCCCTATCGTGATAACATGCTTTGCAGCATGATGGTCGATAATGATGGATTGCGAAATAGACTAAATAGTCGAGAGTAGATGCTGAATGGACTAAATCTTGTACACACTTAAAACAGAACATATGCTATAATCAAACCCACCTCAAGATGAGCATAAACTGGATCTCCACTTGAAGCGATAGATAACTTGTATGACTCGTCAATCCCGTATTGTAACTGCAAACATTGAATAACTTTCTGTAATGGAGTTATGCTTTCATAGACTAACCAACTTAAATATGGCATGGTCTAAGGATAGTATTTTTGACTTCTAAAACAATATGGATTCAACTTAAATCCATATCTACATAGGTCATATTCCCCAATGTGATGTTTCTTATCAAAATTTGTGGTGTGCTACAAAGAATAAATGCACAAGGGATAACTCAGCCAACAAAACCCATATTGTTCTTCAGCCGAGTAACAATAAAACCAACAATTACTGCACTAACAGTCTAACGGTGATTAGTGCAATTGCTCCATTACTATTAATCATTATCAGCTTGGAAAACAGAAGAAGCATATCGCTCCAGTTATAAAGGGCATTAAGAGATCAACATATATGTGGCTTATAGGTGGTTGCAGTTACTGGCGTTTGCATTGCGTATGAGTACAAAGTGGCCCTACTTTGAAGGTGTTTCTGGTTGCCGAAAAAACAAAAACTAAACAACCACCATGACACGTACAATGGAAGATGAAAGAGGACAAGGTTCATAGTTCCCTAATGTATTCCTAGTTTTTAGTCTTGGATCAGTACATTATAAAGAGCTAGCCCCTAAAGCTCTGCAATTTTGTCAAGGCCAGCACCGAAAGTAAAATTCAATTTTCCCCTACAAATGGTCGCGAGACATGCAAGAAACAACTGAAAATCCTTATTCAATAGAGGTGGAAAACTGTAGCAATCATTATCCATGACAACATTACCTCATCATTGGGCAAGAAAATGAGCACATGAATTCCCTGAAGCACAAGCGACTGCTGGAAATGGGAAGTGTTACCCTCAATAACGTGAGGGGCTTTGATGACATCAACTAATCTCAAGAATCCATCCTTCAATATACCATTGGCATCGGGATACTTGCTTCCTTCAGTCCTCAGCTCAAGGTCCTTACTCAAATATAGAACTTGATGCCCATGGCTCACTGATTGTGGCATCGGCCATATATTTATGCGATTGACATCCACAGTAGACACCACTAACCGGAAAACAAGGCCAATAAAAAGGACTCCAACCACCAGCTTCACCATCACAAAATTTAAACTCTAGCGAGCAAAAAATGGGAGAAGAATTAAGGCAGACAGAATAGATGAATGGATATCTAGAACCACAGATACATATATACCCTCGCTTGGTCCTAAAGAAAAAAAGTACTTCTGTGCATTTTTTTTAATATTTTACATCTCAATTGGTCTTCATTGACGCAAAAACTTTAGAAATTTTAAAGTACTGAATGAGCATACTTTATTTTTTATTTGATCAATGGCACGATTTTGAGAACAGACAAACCATATGCAACGGGCGGCAGAAAATAAATAGATAAATCTGCATACATACATAAATATACGTGTGTGTGTATGTGTGTGTGTGTGTGTGTGTGTGAGAGAGAGAGAGAGAGAGAGAGAGAGAGAGAGAGAGAATGGGTGGCGAAGCAATTGTGAATATTCCTTTTTAATATTGTAAGGCATTCAGAGGTTGCACAATGCACATTATTGTTTGAGTTTGGTGGCCGGAAACAGATTTATACTGCTCCAATAAACTAACATTTAGAACAATTCAAACTAGGAGCGTTTCCCTATGGAGTGATGAATCGATGACCACATATTGGTGAGTTTGGTGGGCGGAAACAGATTATACTGCTGCAATAAACTACCATTTACAACAATTCAAACTAGGAGCCTTTCCGTATGGAGTGATGAATCGATGACCATATATATATTGGTATATGAAAAGACAACTTGAGATGAGAATCAAAATGGATAAAGAAAACGATAAACACAAACAAGTGATTGAGAATGTATTACATGAGATGACCATATCTGTATCTGTATGTGTTACACGTTCATTAGTATGTGATCAAGTGATTGAGAATGTCGAAAAATTGAAATCACAACAGACCTGAAATTTGCAGAAGTGAAGGTGTTACAGTCTTCAACTTCTGAACTCAGGCGGACGCTCGGAGGAGTAAAGCACAACAATGGTCTGCGGGATAATGTATTTTTTTGACTACTAGTACTACACGAGGGTGAGTGTGTGTGTGTGTGAGAGAGAGAGAGAGAGAGAGACAGAGAGACAGAGAGAGAGACACGGACGGCAACTTTTCGGACTGGGACACGAGAGGCTGTAGGGGAATATCGCAAGATACCAAATCTCCTGTAACCGGATTTTATATAAAAATAGAGTATTTTTTTTGAAATTATATAAAAGTAGAAGTATAGGGTACACGAAATTTTAGGGCATTTCGCTATTATTGGAAGGGACTCGCAAGTGTACTGTGTGCGCGTTAACACGATATCGTTTTAGCGGTATATTTTTATTGGTAAATTTTTTTATTTTTACGTTAAAACAACGTCGTTTTATTGCATATAATATTTATTGTGCAATTGACTCTCCATTTCTTATTGGAAACCACTATTGCCATCAACATGTTGCTATTGCCATCAATATGTTTTATTGTGTCATGCGGATTTGCTTATTCTCATAATTTTATTTAGGCTAAATTTGAACTAAATTATTTTTTACAAAAAATAATTGTTATTATTTGATGTTTAATATTTTTTATAATTTTTTGTTATTTTTTGCATTTTTTATTCATTTTGGTGAAACAAATAAACTTTTGGATTTGGAATGGTTTGGTGGTGAAGGAGTCTAGTTTTGTTCACCTTATGATGAACAAAGTTTATTTCCACACGAGACTATCTCGAGATCTCACTTCAATAATCAAAATTGTTTATTTTATTTTTATTTATTTATTTAGTTATCAAGAAAAATTCAGCTATATCAAATATCGGTAAGTGTTTAATACAAAATTCTACTATTTAAGTTTTAAAAAATAAAATTTCCAAATAAAGACTAGATTTTTTAGGTTAAACACTCGTCAATATTGAATTGAGTTGAATTTTTTCGTGACCAGTGGCGGACCAAAAAATTAAATTTGGGGGTGCCGTCGAATTGAATTGTCACTTTTTACTACTCATTCATTATCGCGTTCATCTCAATTCCTTCTTATTGTGTAAATTTATTAATTAACTTAAATAATAAAAAATTATTTGGTGGTTCACAAGTCACAACGAAGTGCATATATTTTTTTTCAACACATGGTATGCTTATAATTTTTACATAAATATGTGATAAAAAAAAAGGGACTAAAAACACTCGTGGCGATATTTTAGAAACACTGAATGACGTCTGCTAAACAAAAAATATTTACACATTATTTTTTTTTAAGAACGGGGTGACAACAGCCATCTCTCCCTCCACTATGGTACATTTCTGTTCGTGATAACTAAACAAATTAATCAAAATAAAATAGACGTTAGATAATTTTAATTATCAAGATAGATTTCGAGATGGTCTCACATGATGAAAGACGAACAAAGTTTGTTCACCATAGAATTAACAAAATTAAACTCCTGGTGAAGAGGGAGAGAATTCCTCAAGTCTCTCTTTTAATTAAGCTTCAAATTAATTTGGTGGCCAACATTCTTCAAATGGTTGTCAGTTTCTAACTCTTTTATTTCCAACTACGTTTCGAATCATTTATTGAGATGTACGGAAGTTATTAAAAATATATAATAATAGATCTGTATTCTATAAATATTTTATAGAATAATCCGTTTATGGGATTGTATGCTTAACATAATAATAATTAATAATGAGTTCGGTTATTATAACAAGACTCTAGTATGACACGATAATATTATATATCATTGCATCTGCACGATCGCATGATGTGGGAAAATATAATTTTCTGTTAATGAAATTATAAATTCATCACATAATTGAAATTTTAAATAATTTAACTGTTCAATATATTTTAAAACATCGATTCTCCATAATTGTTATTACCATCTAGTTTGATAATCTTACCTATGCTAATTTCAGTTTGCAACTTGAATGAGCTATTTTAAAAATTAAATAAATTCAAAAACTTTAAATAATAACACGATTATAATATACAATAAAATAAAAAGTATAATTTCGTGAATCCACTTATCAACATCACATAAACCATATACAAAAATCCTAAAAGGCTGACATTTTTTTAATAAAAAATTCTATGTTAAAATTTATTTGCCTCTATGGGAAAATGAGAACTTCTTGTATGCTTTCATCTTGCTTAGCATGTTGTTGATATTGATTGGATTGGAGGAACTTTTGTTAATTGAATTCATCCATAAACCTAGACTACAGTGTGTTTACCAATTTTTGTTTTTACTAAAAATATAATTTACTTACAATTAGTGATAATATGAGCCATTGACATGGAGATAAAAAAGACAGAAAAAACTTCCTATCTGATTATCTATGGCGGAGAAGCATCTTTTATACCATATTTTTACCATTTATGACGATTATTTTTGTTCACAAACCATCGTTAACGGTATCATTTATCGTGTCGGTATCCCTGGTACCCAAACGAAAGTACGGGAGAGATGACGGCTCATTTTAGGCAACCATTTTCAAAGTTATTTTGTTGGAATTGAATTTCTACTGTACACAACAATGAGAGAGATAACAATGACATTTTTAGGTCCTATTATGTAAATAACCCATTTTGATTTTTATCTCTCATTTTGAATTTCATTAGTTTTTTTGGCATGAAGAAAACATGTTTGTGAGAGTGCTTATAAGATGTCATATAATTTTTTTTAAACATTAAACAAATAAAAAAATTAAAACTTCAAGGATTGAGATTTGCTGGATACGATAGATATGACAATTTTCAAAAATAGTAGATTGTGTAAATTATTAGGTTTTTTTAAAACATTTTTTAAATCTGGAATTCTCTAATGGTTTATGAGAGTGCTTATGAGATGCCACCTAATTTTTGTAAGAAAAATTAAACAAATAAAAATTAAAAAAAATTGAGATTTAGAGGCTAAGATAGATATGGCAAAATGAGTTAATAATGAATTAATTGTTAAGGTGCTTTTAAATTTTTTTATTGTTTTGGTAGACCAATTCAAGTATTAAATGGTCATAAAATAATTTTCATCAAAACTTTTAAATTCTAAATTTTTTCTTTTATTTTTTTGTTAGACCAATTCAAGTTTTAAATGGTCATAAAATCATTTTCATCAAATTTTTTAAGTAATTCCACTTGTTCTTTTAAGATGGATTTATTTTGACCAAACTATATATCATTCATCCAAAATCACGCCCCCAAATTGCAAGTTGAGTTTTGATTTGGATGGTGATGGATAGCAGGTACATTCTAGAGAGAGAGATAGTCATACAAAATATACAAATTTTTATAAATAAGAGTCGTACTCATATTTTATATTTATATTATATGATGATACTATTTCGACACTTGTAAATATATATTTCAAACGTATCAACAATATAAAAATGCATTTTTTTATTTTTTAAAATATCAAATATCTTTCGTATATTAGATCATGTATCCAAACTATTATTAAGTTAAGATTATAACATTTCTTCCATAGTATTGGAGTGTTATAGTGTTGGATTAAAATCATTAGTAATAAAAAATTATTTGTTTAATTGTTCTTATTGTGTCATACATATGTTTTCCAGAAAATAATCAAGTAAATTTGTATACAATACTATTCCATAAGAAAACCACAATCATTTTATTACCATTCCTGTTATTAATCATAATACAATGTTAAAAAACTAGATGTAGGCCCCATTTGGCCTACGTAGTTAATTCGTTTTTTATGAGATTAATCCATTAGTTAAAAAACGCATTTAGAATAAATTATTTTATACTATTCATGGTAATTTATTAGTTATTTTTGGTTTTTGACTTGGATGAGAAGAGTTAAATGGTTTTTACAATAGTACCCTTATCAGTTTAAGGTTATGTTCGGTTGAATATTTTTGAAACAATTTTTGGGGAAAAAATATTTTGAAATGTTGTTTGGTGCAAGTGTTTTACAAAAAAATTGAGAGTTAAATTTTTTTGGCATTTTTAAAGCGCTCTCTCTCTCTCTCTCTCTCTCTCTCTCATTTTCTAAGGAAATGAGTATGTGCTTTGTGCACATATTCTGTTAACAAAAATTTTTATTTTAAAATTTTAAATTTTTAGTTAATCTCGATTCTTTTAAATCAACAGTAAATTTTTAAATTTATTTTAAAAATAAAATTAAAAAAACATGACCAAAAGAGAATCAAATAAATTGTGTCGGACACGACAAAAAAGAGATCAAATGTGGCTATTTAATAGATTAATTATTGACAAACATGATAATGTGATGATAATCAACGATTGACAAATAAACTAAACAATGCTTGAGAACTTTTTTTCTAAACATAATTCATAAATATTACTCTAATTTTTTTTTAAAAATACTCAACCAAACACACTCTAATTGATATGTGGGTAGGGTTGAGACAGATCTAAGGCACCGCAACTCTGATATTCCTTCCACACAGGTTGACGCAGAGAACAGTAGCCCGACAAAGGAAGACAAGGAGAACGAAACTCAACAACCACAAGACAGATAATTTCACAACGATATGAATAATCTCCACAACAACATACATATATCATTGCACCGTGATAGGCGCCACACCCGACGTTCGCAGTATGATTTTTTCTTACTTCAAAGGAAAACATTGTCTTTTTTTCTAATTTATTTTCGTAATGTAACGTACCATTCCATAAACAATACTTTTTTTGTGAAAAAAATTTAATTCGAATTCGCTCACCAAAAAATAAAATTAACTAAAAAAAAATACACCTACTATAAATTTAATATAATTACTTTTCTATGCAAATAGAATTGTTTATTTCCAAATTTATTTCGGATAAGGGCATTTCGGACTTTACACATTCGGAGTCAAACAAATATTTTCATTTCCAATAGTCAACATAATCCGCAAATAATTTAGCCTAAATAGAATAGAGTGGATTAAACTTTAAATTCTACCGTCATAATCCAATAATTCAGTAATCTAGTTAGACCAAATGGAGCCATAATCTAGTTATACACTAACACTATTTCCATAGTTATTATTTGTAAACAGAAATAATACATATCATGTCTAGATATTATTCTCCAACACTCTCTCCACAGTTATTATTTCTAACTGAGAAAATTGATTATGAATCACCCAATAAGGGTAGTGACACAACTGCGGCGAAAAATCCGAGAGATCAATGCAAGTTCATAAGATGAAAGAATTACATATCAATTGCAAACTCGACGAGAAATCTCACTAGTCGTGTTCTACACGGACCACCTGCTTACCGACATTTTGTCCAGAAAAGAGGCCAGCAAGTGCAGCTGGAGCACTTTCCAAGCCTGCATTCATATCTTCGACGTAAACAATCTTCCCTTGTTTGTAATAGCTAATGACATCTTCCAGAAAGCGCGGGAACAAATGCAAGTAATCACTCTGCAGGAATCCCTGCATCCTAATGCGCTTTGATATGAGATGGAACAGGTTGTGAATCCCTTGGGGGTTCGACAAGCTTTGCTCAGACACCATTCCACAAACGGCGATCCTGCCATGGATCCTCATGTTCGCTAGTGCTGCATCAAGCATGGCTCCACCCACGTTGTCAAAGTAAATGTCAATTCCTTGTGGAAAGGACCTGTGAATTTTAGATAAACAGCAAAGAAGATTGTGAAAATCTTGATATTGACCATTGTCACACTGCTACAACAAGAGGGTTCAGGAGCCAGTATCTGCTCGATTGAGGGACAACAAGAAGAAAAAATAATAATTAGTAAGGTGTTACTTGGAAACTAACTTTGATTCTTTCAGTTCTTTTAGGACGTTTTTGACAAGTTGATGCCACGTATCAATTACACGTGGTATCATAATGCGACAATAAATCAGCATGTGCAAAGAAAGAATCCTACAAAAAAAATTTCTCTTTGTATACTAAGAGAAAAATTGCTCCATATGTTTCATTATGGGAAAACGTGACATGTTTTTCGAGTACATGACAAAATTATAAAACCTCCACCCATGAGAATTATAGACAGCCATTAAATATGGTGACAAATGGATCATTGACATAGATTGTCATAAATCCTGTCAAGATTATCCTTAGAGTTTTTCATGTGGTTTTGGGAAAACAGATGTTGCATGACGGTGATGATTTGCTTCGCGGGGGGGGGGGGGGGGGGGGGGGGTTACATGATGTTCGTAAAACGGCCCACTGAAGCAGTTGGCTACAAAATAATTCATCCAAGGAAACACATCATCTAAAGCTCTCTGCAACTGCATCAATATCTTGTGTCCAGAACAATGGTAAACAACTTTAGTCGATACAACTTCTCATACTTTCTTAAAAGAAGGCTACTAACCTTTTCAGTGCCACATCAAGATCTGGCTCTTCTTTGTAGTTGAAAGCTTCATCAAACCCAAACTTATTCTTCAGAAGATCAACCTAATCAAGAAATTATGTTTTCCTAGCCAATTCAGACGTCAATCAATTGTGAAACAGGCTACTTCAGAGATCAGCAAAAAGAAACTTACTTTCTGGTTTGTGCCCGCACTTCCAACTACATAGCATCCATGAAGCTTAGCCAGTTGACCAACAAGCTGACCTACTGCCCCAGATGCAGCAGACACGAAAACATGATCCACTTTTTTAGGGGCGCAAACCTCATAAAATCCAGCATAAGCTGTAAAACCAGGCATACCTGCACCAAGATTACAGTTACATATCTACTTCGGGTAACTAAGCTTGGGCACGAACCAGTATTGTATGCAAGACACAGCCAATGCAGTAAGAAGAAACTAAGGGTTTTTTTTCTGCTCAACTCTTTAAAATGGTTGTGGACTACTGCAGAGAGAAAGCGAATGGTTGGAATGAAGAGGGATAGTTTTTTCAGTTTGAGGGGTCTCTCCATTGTCAGCCAGAGAAAACAAACATGACAAATATGGCCTAGTGCAGAACAATCAGCGGAAAAGAACATTGAAGGAAGAACCCGTGGAAACCCTTTAAATAAGGTCTTTGACTGACAACAAAAGATGAAGATATAGCTAACATAACAATATTCCTGGGAGTTAAGAACAAAGACAGACCTTAAAATAACAAATAAACATCCTACACAAATCCTGAAATCTAAATGAATAGGAATCACATAGATAAGCCATCCTCCAGGATCAAGTATGAATAGTTCGTGTACCTATTTCTCATCATGGTCTTATTTCAAAAAAAAAAAAAATCATCCCATTAGAAGAATTAAATCTAGGATTTACATCTATTACTATATTACTGTCAAGAAGGACGTTGTTAGTGTTGTTCAGGTTGCACCGTCACCCATACCCTAGTCCAATAATAAAGCACTATGATGAGTTGATATTAAAGACTTTCGCCAATCCAATTCAAATTTGACAAAGAATAAAAGCAAAAGAAAAATAAGTTTGAAACTCAGATGTTAACGATTTGCGAATGCAGAGTAAGAACGAGTTTCTATACTACCGAAAGTCATAAAAGTCTGCTGTTTTACCTTAACGTAGAAAAGGATTTTGTGAGAGCCAACTAACATAGGGCAAAGTGCCCAAGAATGCTTAATACTACGAGTGCCCCTACACTCATGGTCTCCAACAGAAAGCAAGTTTGAGAAAACGAAATCAACATAACAGCAAACAAATAAGAAATCTTAAAATGGTCATGACTCATAGTGATTGGTTTTGATGGCCTGGGAGTTTATACCAGTTGGGGATAGAATTGAGATGCTGTGTTTGGTACTAAAGGACTTCATACTCCGAGGAATCCTTGTCGATAGGACCATATTCAAAGGGTAGGCAACACAAGGCACCATAACAAGGACTTGCTTTGAGCAAAGCAAGGCAACACATCTGAAAAACACCATTAACGAATGACAAGCACCTAAATGTTTCGCAAGAAGAACGTGAAGAAGAAGAATTTTGTTTACTTAGCAAACACACCACTGGAATTAAACTCTTTTGATATTGCCCCTTCTTTGATGTTCTGATTGTGTGCTTCAGATGTGACAGACAGTATAATATTGAACTATATTAACACACATGATGTAGGCTGCGAATATCAGTCCTTGTGTGTGAAGAAAATAAAAATGTATGCACTTGTGGGTTTTTGTCAGAGAACCAAACCTTCTACAGTTTTATGTATATGGAGAGATTTAGAAATGGAAAGGTATAAGGTATTATACCAAGAAGACCCACATAGTAGGAAAGAGGGATATCATCATCTTGCTGGATCTTTCTCAACTGATCGATTTTCTGAATCAAGCTGTATTCTTCCCAACCTGTCATTCCCGTGACTAGATCACCGGTCTTGAAATTTGGGTTATCAGAATCCAAAACTCTGGAAACACCAAATCCTTGTAGAGCCTTTGCAAAATTAAACCAGCGGTTAAGGAATTGTGGAGGGTGGCACGCACTGTTATACAGAAATGTCTGCATGCCTACATCCTAAGACATAAAGGGGAAACGCCATTTGGTGTTCCCCTATGTTTTCAAGCCATCTAAGGCCTAAAGCTATTTTCACAAGACTGCTTCAGCATTTTATCCCTCAACTACTTCAGTTTTTCTCCTTAGAAAGGAAAAGAACAAAAAAACAAAAACTACAGTTTTTGTGGTGCTTCAATTTTTCTATTCCTTTTTCTTCCCCCCTTCATTTCCTCCCAAGTCCCAACAACTACAAGTTTGTCTGCGAAACAATTAGGGTTCGTATACTTGATAAATAAAAGGAAAAGGTTGTAGCAAAATTATCCAAATTGAATAGATCACGGGTTCTAAATTCTCCAGCCAAATCCATAGCCATAATGGAGTGGTCAATCCAATTACAATTATTTGATCATAAGAATGTGTGTATATCTATATATACGTGTGTGTGTGGAGAGAGAGAGAGAGAGAGAGAGAGAGATGTTTGTATTGGGGGAGTGGTGGAGGATAGGAGTATTTTACCGAACCGGGGACAAAAGGAGGGATGTAGGAGCCGTAGAAGCAGCGCATGCGGCCACGCATGTAAGGATCGCAAGAGAGATAGAGATTCTTCACCAGCAACGCAGCTGACCCTTTAACAACCTTGAGCTCAATTTTATTCCCCATTTTCACTTCCATGTCTGTCTCCTTTGGTACTCCTTCTATGTACCCTTTGAATATCACCTGCTTATTGTTCGCTACTGGAGTTTCCATTGATAGTGTCCCTCCTCTGTTATCTCTATACACTAATCCTGGAGCTATTTCGATTTCATGGTCCGAATTGTCTTGGGTTTTGATGGAGGTTTAGGACTGAACAGAGCCGAACTGAAATGGGTGTTTGCTATACTCTGCTAATTCTTTTAGGCTCTTTAACCCAATTCCAAGAACTATTCGATCATGTTGCTATGTACTGTTCACACGGGTATCTGCCATCTCCACCTACCCTTCAGAATGGAACTGGTTTATTGAAAATCCCAGCTACTCCTCACTGTTCTCCAATTGGAAGGGGATCCTTCATCCTTCACAATCCATTTTTTTATTTATTAAAATGATCCTTTTTCTAAAACAAATTATTAAGAAAATCACAATGTTAGAATGATTTATAAAAAAATAATTTGAATGAAGGTTATATCTCTGCATGCAAAATAGTTTTTCATTTCATCAAGATTTAAAAGTTATGTTTTAACTCTCATTCTATATAGTTTAATGTATTTATCATTATTTTGAATAATAAATTTATCTTTTTGTCATTTTTAAGTTTTATTCATGTAATCCCTAAATTAATAGATTGAAATTATGTCTATTTATATTATGGAAAGTAAAAAGACTAAATACTTCAAATTAGGTGCACAATTCTAAATTGGTGAATTTACATTTTTAAATTAGAAAACAAATATGGTAAATTTAAAGGTCATGGTAAATTTGTAAGTAAGGAATAATACCTATCGTCCATGGTAAATTTGCATATATGATGGTAAATTTGAAGGTAACGCACGATATTTGATAAATTGATAGATTTCATAGTAAATTTATAGGATAAAACACTAAATTTACAGGTTATGGTAAATTTGTAGATATCATGATAAATTTGCAAGTAAGAAATAATACATACAGGTCATGGTATATTTTCATAAAATTGTGAAGATAATTACTAAAGATAATTATGAATCTTAAACTATCATTTCTAGTAAAGATAAACACTAAAAATAATTATGATTCATGTTTTAAGCTTAAATTAGTGTTACAAATTTAAACTTAACAAATTAAGAATTAACTAACTAAAGGATAAGAGGGTAAAATACCCCTCAAAAGTAATGTCAAATTTGTCAAACCATATAAAAATAGGATTAAAACATAAGTTCAAAAAGTGAATGAGATGAAAACCTAAGTCGCATGGGTAAATAGGATCCTAATTTAAATTACCCTTAAAATTATGTCTATATAAATTAGAAACATGATAAATTTGATGCACGAATATCAGAATATCAATCATATATGGTAAATGTGTATAAATTATAAATATGCTATGATGTTAAATTAGAAATATGCTATGATGTTAAATTAGAAATATGGTAAATTTGGATCGAACATTACAAACTTTTACGAATACCAAAATATAGACTATACATTTGGTTTTATAGACAAATTTTTCATCTTCCTTAAAAGAATTAGTGGTCTATTTGTGGTCTATTTGTTATGGCCAAACTAGATAAGCTTGTCTGTATGTTTATACGTAAAGAATTAGTTGTATTTTTTCCATCGATATTCTGATATTCGAATAAATTTATCATGTTTTTAATTCAACATCTTACAATATTTTTAATTCACACAAATTTATCATGTTCCATTCAAATTTACTATGTTTCTATTTCAAAAATCCCTAGCTATTCATATGACTGTGCATTGCCGCCTTATTTTGTTCCTCAATTGTCTATCCATACGTTTAGCTGATTTATTTTGTCCCTCAATTTAAGGTTTATGCAAGGCAAGCAATTTGACAGTAAAATTCTTATATTTTCTCAATCTCCCAAGAATATATTAGTTTTTTTTTTGAGGTGGAATCGAATACGTAGAAAACTGAGATTGAATGTATCTTTGATATTTTTTGAATTTTGAGACTAAAACATAATCCTAAAAATTATTTTTTGGGATGCAAATTACTTGACACTAAGAAATAAGACTAAAAATTAAAATTTCCTTCAATTAATGTATTTTTTTATGTGAATAATGTTCTCAACCATTCCTAACGAAAAAACTCTCTCAATCATTGAAATAAACGTGAGAAAACCTACAAAAAATTTGA
Organism: Arbutus unedo; assembly: GCA_014822125.1. NCBI lineage: Eukaryota > Viridiplantae > Streptophyta > Magnoliopsida > Ericales > Ericaceae > Arbutus > Arbutus unedo. The sequence goes on along the minus strand of JABCMJ010013483.1, from coordinate 7,201 downwards.
AATAATGAATCTAAATTTTTTTATATTCTAAAATAAATATGTTACAATTATATATTTTGTTTATCTCATATGTGTACATTATATTTTAAGGTGAGTACATAATTTTTTAACATCCTCTTGTAAATAGTTTTGAACACCATTCAAAATTATCTTGGACGTTAAATAAAATGGGTCTTGATAATCACCGCACATTAGGCGATGGATAATTTACACATAATGTCAAACAAACGCGAGTACCAATGTACATTTTACAGATATCAATGCATAATTTGCGGATATCAATGTACTTTTTATACACTATCCATCGCCTAGTAGATGGTAATTAGCATTTTTTTTTTGTTTAATAGCTATGCATGACACTAAGTAAATTCATAAACCATTGGATTAAAGATAATAATAAGTATAATAACATATCAAATTGTACATCATGTTTACATTGCATGTTGTTTTAAGTCTAAAATGTAAAAGCGAATTTTATAAATTTTGATGGGAGATAGTGTAATAAGTCCATCTCAAACTAAATTACGAGCAAAAGCCTTTTTGGCACATAAATTTCAAAAATATCCTTCTGGTAAACTCGTGATAACGTTATCCGTTCGTTAGATATAAAAACGATGATTTCATTAGATAAAGTTACATGTTAGTATTTATCAGTTAATATTATCTGTCACTTTTAACAAATACCTTAACAAATAACTTTATCTGTTTTATTAGATCACTATACTTGTTAATGTCTATCAGTTATAGAATTAAAGGCAGAAGATAGACACAGAATGGGTAAACTTTATTGATCACATTTGCTTAATTAAACTTATAATCATTGCTCCATATACATAGAGCACAAAAAAACCAATAGCATGAAAATAGGATCTACTCAACCACAACCTCCTAAAGACTAGGTAAATAAAAACCACTTACTAAACACTAATTTAGCAATACTCCACTATCAACAAACTCCTATAGACTAGGACAATAGTTTTTATAGACTAGGACAATAGTTGACCAAAAAACTAAAGACTCTATCAACAAACATATCTCAACAATCTCTCCCTTAAACTGACGTTCTCAAATATTCAATTTAATAAACCTTGCTGTAGCAAACCCTCCCTCAAATTGAATTTTCCATAGTGCAAACTCCTAGCATCTCTCATAGCTTTTGAAACAAAGCCAATTTGAGGGGTTTGGTAAATATATCTGCCATCTGATCTTCACTTCTGCAGAAAATGAGATCAATCGTTCCATCCTTTGTGAGATCCCACAAGAAGTGATATTTCACATCAATATGCTTGCTTTTTCCTTGTAGAATAGGATTTTTCGAGAGCTTTATTGCCGAACTGCTGTCACAATAAATGGGCGTAGACTCTTCTTAATTGAAACCAAAAACCTCAAGAATCTTCCATAACCAGATTGCTTGACAAGCACATGTTGTTGTTGCTGCTACGAACTCAACTTCTGTGGTTGATAATGGCACAATTGATTGCTTATTTGAGGACCACGAAATTGGTCCCGAGCTCATCATAAAAACATACCCTGATGTACTCTTCCGATTACCAGGATCTCCTGCATAATCACTGTCTGTAAAACCAAATAAATCTGACTTTTTTTCCTTTTTGTAGAGCAACCCATAGTTAACCGTACCTCTTAAGTACCAAAAAATTCTTTTGGCAACTAGTAGATGAATCTCCTTTGGACACTCCATGTATTTGCTAATAAGGCTTATAACATGCATTATATCAGGTCTAGTTGTTGTAAGGTACATCAAACTCCCCACAATTTGCTTGTAAAGAGTATTATCAATCTTTTTTTCTTCATGATCTTTACTTAGCTTTAGACCAAACTCAGTTGGTGTGCTTACAGAATTGTAGTTCTTCATCTGAAACCTTTCTAAAATTTCTTGCACATATTCTTTTGAAAAATAAAATTCCAACAGCAGATTGCTTCACTTCAATACCAAGGAAAAAATGCATCATTCTAAGATCAGACATATCAAATTTACCCATCATGGATTTTTTAAAATTTTCAAACATGGCACCATCATTTCCAGTGAAAATAAGATCATCCACATATAAACACACAATGAGCATCTTTCCTCCATCGCCTAGTTTAATAAAAAGTGTATGTTCATGTGGACATTTTTCAAATAAGCATCGATACGACTATACCAAACCCTTGGAGCTTGTTTTACTCCATATAGTGCATTTATATTTATCTCCAAACTTCACATAACTAGGAGGCTGATCAATAAATACCTTGTCTTCCAAATTACCATGTAAAAATGCTGATTTCACGTCCAATTGGAAAATAGGCCATGAGTTTTGTGCCGCCAATGTGATCACCAATCTGATTGTATCATGCCTTGCAACTGGAGCAAAGACTTCTTTGTAATCGATGCCAAACTCTTGTTTGTAGCCTTTAGTGACCAAGCGCGCTTTGTGTTTGTCAACTTCACCATTCTCCTTCATTTTGTCTTGTACACCCACTTCATGCCAATGGTCTTTTGCCCTTTTGGAAGCTCTATCAACTCCCAAGTGTCAATATTTCTTTCAATGGCCGCAATTTCTGCATCCATAGCCTTTCACCACTTTGATTCTTTGATAGCATCTGCGAAAGCTACTGGACCACAATTCGAAAATAGAGCAAAATGAGTAAGTGGTTCTTCATTGGTGTCAATTCCTTGTACCTCATAATCCTCCATCCATGCTGGTCTTCTTCCGACTCGTCGGGTTCGTTGCTTATCATTGCTTTGATTGACTGGTATCATTCTCCATAGGTTGGACGTTCTCCAAAGGCTGGTGCCTTTTATCTTCATTTTCTCCATCAAAGTCAATTGCTATTTGTTGTTCAACATTGTTTTCATCCCAAATATAGATACTTTCTTCGTCAAAGATCACATCACGACTAGTGGCAATTTTCTTGGTGAAAGGATTGTACAATTTATATGCTTTTGACTGCTCACTAATCCCAAGAAAAATGCATTTCTCTCCTTTGTCATCAAGTTTTTTTCTTTTCTGATCTGGAATGGGAGCATAAGCAATGCAACCAAAGATTCTGAAGTGGTCGACATTTGGTCTATGTCTGTCCCAAGCTTCTTCAGGTGTCATGTTTTGAACAACAAGTGTGGGGCTTCTGTTCAATACATGAATGCTTCAATTAACTGCTTCAGGCTAAAAACTTCTTGGGATACTGCTTCTTACCAAAATGGTCCACACCATGTTCAAGATTGTACGATTCTTCCTCTCTAAAATGCCATTTTGTTGTGGTGTATAAGCTGCTGTAAGTTGCTTTTGGATTCCATGTTCCTCACAAAAATTTACAAATTCTTGTGAGTTGTATTCTCCACCATGATCACTACGAAGAATCTTTATAGACATGCCTGCTTCTTTCTCGACTAGCATCTTGAAGTTTTTTGAAAGCTGAAAATGTTTCAGACTTTTCCTACAAAAGATAAACCCAAGTTTTCTGGCTATAATCATCAATAAACATTATAAAATTACGTTTACCACAATTCGATGTCGGATTGATAGACCCGCATATATCAAAGTGAACAAGCTCCAATACCTTCTTTGCTCTCCATGATTTTTCTTTTGGAAAATGATCTCGATGTTGTTTGCCAACAACACGTTCTTCACAAATTTAAGAAGGACTCTAAATTTGCGAAAGACCGGTGATCATGTTTTTTGTTTTAGTGTTTTTAGACCACCAAAATTCTGATGTCCATAGCGAAAATGCCATAGACGTGCCTCGTCCTTCAATTTCGCAAAGAAACATGATTGAGTGGTGTTGTCGAGATACATCGAAAGCATCCGGTTTGTCGTCATGTTAACTTGAGCAATTAAGCCCAATTTTTCATATTGAATGCGACAAACTCCATCTTTGATGGAAATCTCATATCCCTTCTTTTGGAGCTAGCCAACACTAAGCAAGTTGGTTTTCAGATTTGAAACATAGAAAACATTAGAAATAATCGAATTGGAGTTTTCTTTGGAGCGGATTTTTACGTTTCTTTTGCCCATGACAAAAACTGTAAAGTTGTCACCAAACGTCACAGTGTTGCGAAATGATTCATCTAAATCTGAAAACACCGTCTTATCTCCACACATATGATTGTTGCAACAAGTATCTAAATACCACATGCGTTGGTGTCTTTCTTCCTTCGCATGACATGCCATTAGGAGAGAAATTTCTTCTTCTTTTTTTTTTGCAAAATTTGACCTTTCTCCACGTTGTTTATTTAAATTAGTTTGACATTTAGACTTATAATGGCCGTACCTGTGACACCTATAACACTTAACCTTTGATTTGTCTGCTGACTTTGGCTTATAATTTGTTGAGTGCTGAACATCACAACCTTTTCCTCTTCCTTGAGAATAATGAGATTGATTATTTTTTATTTTTCGGTGTTTCTCTCTTCAATTTTTGTTTCCTTTGCCTCCTCCTCTTCCTTGATCTTCCTTATTTGGTGTTGAAAAGTGATTGTTAGTTGAGACTTGTAAAGCTTGCTCCTCTTGTTCTTGCAGGTTCATTTTTTGTTCATGAACCTACAATGAACTCTGTAACTCATCAATCAAAAGAAAATCAATGTCTTTTGATTCTTCATTGGAGCAAACAACATAATTGAATTTCGGCGTCATTGACCGAAGAACTTTCTCAATAATTGTCACATCTTCAATTTTCTCGCCATTGATGCGCATCTTATTCACGATTGCCATCGTTCTTAAGAAGAAATCGACTCCCTGCCACTTTTCATTTGCAACGTCTAGAATGTGGTGCGAAGTGCCTGAAACTGTGCACGTTTCACCTTTGCATTCCCTACATATTTCTTTTTCATAGACTCCCAAAAATGCTTGGAGGTGTCTTTGCAAATAATTGTTTCCAAGATTGATTTGTTAATAGATTGGAAAAGATAATTCTTTGCTTTGAGGTCCTTCAACTTTATTGCATTGAGTTTGGCTTTTTGTGCATTCGTCAACGTAACATCAGTGGCTGGTTCTGCTACCCCATAATCAATGACTTGCCAATGCTCTTTTGATCTCAAGAAATTTTTCATCCACATGCTCCAATGATCGTAGCGACCATCAAAGCGTGGAAACTGCTTGAACAAAATTCTCAAACGCCATGAACACTTGCTACCGCAACACAAAATGATAGAAAGAAAGCTTTTGCTATATTACTCTCTCTATCTCTCCTTTTTCGCACTCTGCCTCACTTTTCTCACTAACCTTGCTCTGATACCATTGTTATAAAAATAAGAATATAGAATTATAGTTTGACACCCGAGCTAGGTTGTGGTGTCAGCTGTGAGACCAGCGTCCGGGAGATGGATTCTCAGTGGGACGTCCAGATGGGTGGTCAAGGGTCCCACATCGCTTGGTGGATGTAAGTTCGGTGGTATTTATAAGATTGTGAACATTCCTTATACAAAGGCCTTTTAAAAAGCCGTGAGGGTGCCAAAATCCATTGGAACTTCACAGTTAAACGTGTTCGTCCTGGAGTAATCCAAGGATGGGTGACCTACTGGGAAGTCCATGAGATTTGGACAACCAAAGTGGACAGTATTGTACAAGGCGTGAGTGGGTCGTTACATAAAGACAGAAGATAAACACGAAATTGATAAACTTTATTGCTCACACTTGCTTAATTGAACTTACAATCAATGCTCCATATATATAGAGCTCAAAAAAATAGATAGCATGAAAATATGATCCACTCAACCACAACCTCCTAAAGACTAGGAAAATAAAAATCACTTGCTAAACACTGATTCAACACTACTCCACTATCAACAAACTCCTATAGACTAGGACAATAGTTAACAAAAAACTAAAGATTCTGTCAACAAACATATCAAAACATTAATAAACAACATTATCTGTTAGTTTTTGAAGTAATAATGTTATTAGATAATATTTTCTAATTTGACTAATAGATATATCAAACCAACATATAATATTATCTGACTTGCCTATTAAGAAAATATTTTATCTTTTAGTTTTGAAACGATAATTTTATTAGATAAAATTACCTGTTAGTATTCATCAGTTAACATCATTTGTCGCTTTTAACAGATACCTTAGCAATCAACGGTATTTGCTAATTTTTGAAGTATTAATGTTATCAGATAAAATTATTTCTTCGCGTTCAGGGGCAAATTCGTTTATAAAAGGACCTCAGGCGTTAAAACTTTTCAAACAATGGATCCTGACTCATGAATTAAATTAACATGCCCTTAATGGGTCAAATCAGTTCAGATTTGTCTTTTTGATCAATTTTGTAAGTTTTGATATGTGTTCAAATTAGTATATGTCACGTAGGCATGATGTATAACTTGATGTAAAACGTAATGTGTTAATAACATTGCTCTGAAGATGAACGTGACATTACTATGTCAATGCATGATGGAATACGCGACTGAGGGTCATTTATTAAAATAGTTGCCAAGTCTTATGGTTTAGTTGTTGATATATATACATGAAAAAATTTAAATGATGTATTTTAATTTTTTTTGTTTGAAATATGTTAACATCAATATTTTAGAGATTTTTTTATATAACTTTTTAAACATGTTAAGAGATAATTGCATGTTTTTGTGAAATGCGTCAAAGTTCTTTATACACACGCATGTCAACTACTTAATAAATAACTTTAAGGGTTTGTCCGAGTGATAAAGTGGATGGACTGTAAATTTAGATATTTTGCGGTCGAAATTCGGCAACTTAATACTTAAGACCACTAGGGGATTTGTCCTGTTGTTTCCACCCAGGGCTCTGAGGACTAGTCGGTAATTTAAGTAGGAACTCCCCTAAGTTTTATTCCATTTTGGTCCCAAGCCGACCGGATACCTCGGTTATCGAAAAAAAAACTACTTAGTAAATGAATCTTTATCATGTGACCTATGTGTCATGCCTAAGAATAGAGATGTTCTGAAGATTCGTACGTCAGCTAATATAAACTTCCTCAATTTGATACAAACAACCCTATCTAGATCGTCTAATCACTTTGTTGATTCAGAACTCTTAATCGGACAATTTATCCTTTCATCTTCCTTAACCAACCGGTTGACAAGGGGAATAGTCCCCTTGTCAACCGGTCGAACATATTAGATTTGAGTTTTAATAGAGTAGCTGAGTAGGTAGTTGACAAGGGGAATAGTCCCCTTAGATTCGATCGGTTGGTTAAGGAAGATGAAAGGATAAATTGTCCG